>JBBPLF010000417.1:0-27541 GCA_038089615.1 Aureoboletus auriporus
CATAGGAAAGTACTAGAGGAGAGAAGTACATCCAAGTGCGTAGAACTGGCTGGGGAAATGCCAGTGAAGAGGATAGACTACTTATACTAGGCTAGGAGGCTGCATAAGGCAGTAGCCACAGTATGTGCTGCGTAAAGCAATGTGTAAGCTATGTATACTATGCGGGGCAATGCATGCTGCACGAGGTGATGCGTGCTGCGCAGTGATGTGTGCTGTGTGGGCTGCATAGGGCAGTGGGAGCTGTGCGTGCTGTGTAAGGCAATGCAGGTAATCTAGATAGGATTGGAAGATGTGAGTCGTCATCGGGAGATGTGATGACGAGAAGGGAAAGGTCCGTGTAAGCAAGGAAAGGTTGAGTGTGACTCAACAGGGGTAGCGTGACTCAACAAGTGAGTGAGCATGACTCAACAAGTGTTCGTCAGGAGTGACTTGACTGGTGCATCAGGTGTTCGTCAGGTGTTCGTCAGGATGTGCGTCAGGCGTGACTTGACATGTTCGTCAGGTGTTCATCGGGATGTGCATCAGGTGTGACTTGACGAGTGAGATGTGTAAGCAAATGTGAAGGGTAGACCCTTGTCCTAGGCATCTACATTCTTCCTCCGAATGCAAGGTGGAAGCGTGGTACATTCTTCTGAATGAAAGGTGGAAGGTTGGACAAAAAAGAGAAAAAAGAATTGTCCGGGTGGCAACCTGGATCATAACACAGATCTTCGTACAGCTCTGACCCTCCACAAATTCAGGACATACAGATTCAGTAAGGGAGCAGCATATAAGCTGAAGCCAAGTCCTGTCCAACCGCATCATTCTGGAGTTCATTCTGGAGTATCGGACTAGTCTCTAACAATGTAAACTATTGCTAGAATTAGCTGTTTGCCTTTGTGATAACTGAAAAGTCCAGCATTTGTTTTAAGATGCTCAAATTTGAGTTCTTTCATGGATTGGTCAAGAGTGTGCCACCAGGCTAATCTGGCTTGCTTAAGGCTGTACATATATAGCATATAAGAGTTGGAGGACTTTCTTTCCTTTTAATTTGGGTGGATAGAATCCTTCAGGAAACTCCATATAAAATTCCTCTTCCAGTATGCTATATAGGTAGGTGGAATATACCATTGAGGCCAGTAATATACCAGTTCTCCAATGCCAAAAGGGTAAGCATGGCCTACACCATTTCAAAGTGTATGACTGGGAAAAATATTTGGTCAAAGTTTGTGCATTCCACTTGAAAGAAGCCTTTCACAATACATAGGCTTTTGTTAACACTGGGTGTCAGAACATAGCACACTGTACACTTGAAGTAGCATGAAGAGTTTGTGGGCAAAGCAATAGAGTGTTCTCACTACCCAATGTGCACACTTGGGGCTCATGGAAGTGCAAAGTAACAACACTGAATTGCATAGAACTAGCTGGGGAATACAGGTCCTGTCATACTGCTACTTATGTATACTACCCTTGGACTGTGCCTTACTGCATGTGCAGTGACAGTGGTGCTACAGCATACTGTGTAAGGCAAAGCTTTGCTGTGGTCCAGGCTGTGTGATTGAGGGAACATGAGGCATCACATAAGGAGAGCGAGGACAAGGAGAAGTAGTCCATTTTGAAGAAATGTGGAAATGTGGAAATGTGGGAGTGAAAGAAAGTGGAAGCATGGGAAAGTGAAAGCAAAAGAAAGTAGAAGTGTGGGAAAGCGAAAGTGAAAGAAAGTGAATTAAAAGGGGTCAAGTGACACATGTTTGGCAAAGGTGTGAGGGGAAATGATGAGTCCATAGACATAGGGAAAAGATGGGTCATAGGGGAAGATTGTAACATTATCCCCTTCATAATGCTGAAGCACCTGCTAAGTGATCTGGTCCATTGATATCTCCCTCATTGACTTTGTAGTGGGAGAGGTCAAGGTCCCCATTGAGAAAGCCATCATTATAGTCAAGCTCATTGTAAACTGGGAAATTGGCATGAATGTGTCTGTATTCGTTGCACTCTGCACACTGTCATCGAAGACATCTGGTCTGGACATGTCCTGGGGCCCATTTGTAACACCAGGGGCAGATGTACTTTCCACAATAGATGCAGACATGATCCACTTTTCTGCATTGGTGGCAGTGGAGATATTTCTTTGGAGGGTGAGCTGGGTGGTCTGGAATATCTGAGGTGTCCATATTGATGGGGTCTTGAGAGGAGCCTGCTCCATCCAGGGAGACTGACCAAGTTCCCCAAAAGAAATTGAGTATGGGGTGAATGAAGAAATAAAATGACTTGCATATGGCTATCGAGAGACAGCAGGACTCAGTCATGTGTGAGATGGCAATGGACTGATGAATTACCTATTGAGAGATAGTGGGACTACCAAATAGATAAACCTCAATAAATAAGAAGTAAACAATATATAACTCACCTCAGTTGTATGTGAGACAGCAATGGACTGAGGCAATGATCTGTAGTACAATGACTATATGTATATACAAAAAAGCATCTGTAACATTTGAAATAGTAATTTGATAAAATGTCTACAATTAAACATGCAGTGATGGATGTTACACCAGTCATGGCAATCGAAAATGAACTGTCCAAGTTAAGGGATATACCAGTGACATTGTGTAACTGATCACACATGCTTGCCTATTTCCAACACTCCCCCTCAAGCTATGTGCAGGCTGAGTTCTATGGCAAAGTGCTTGACCTTGGGGGATGGAAGCACTTTGGTAAGCATATCGGCCACCATGTTGTCAGTTCAACACAAGATACATCTTGCCATTGTCGATGACCCATTGTATAAAGTGAAAATGGATATCAATATGTTTGGTACATGCATGGTACTGATGATCCTTGGCGAGGGCAATTGCAGATTGGTTGTCCAAGAAAAGTGTGATGGGCTTGACGAGGAGGCTGAAGAGTTCCAAAATAAGAGACCTGAGCCACAAAGTCACTTTTGTGGCATGCATAGCTGCAACACATTCACTCTCAGTTATGGATAAGAAGACAATATCCTGTTTCTTCAAGCTCCAAAATACTGCTCCTCCATCTATCAGGAAGGTATACCCAGAAACAGCCTTTCAATCCTCTGCCATGCTTCCATCTGCATCTGTGTAACCCACAAGTGCCCTTTCTACTCCCCTGTAAGTCAGTTGTAAGTCATGCATACCAATAAGGTACTGATAGACATGGCGCACGGCATTCCAATATGGCATACCAGGGTTTCAAGAAGACTTTGAAAGAGTGATGACATTATATGAGATATCAGGATGGGTACTGAGTGCTATATACATAAGCGATCTGATAGCTTTGCGATATGGTATGTGTTGCATGGTAGCATAGTCAGCACCAGTTGAGAGCAACTGCTCAGTGGTAAGCTTGACCTGTGGTTCCATGGGCATAGAAATGGGTTTGAGTTCATCAAAGTTGAAGTGATGGATAATGGAGTCAAGATATGAGCGCTGTGACAAAGCAATTGCACGTTTGTTTCAATTGCATGTTACCTCAATATCCAACAACCAGTGTAGTTTTCCCAAATCTGTGATTTCAACATGCTGCTTGAGTTTGTCCTTAAATAGGCAACAAGCTTGGGTGAAGATGTAGTGATGGTGCAGTCATCAACATGTATGAAAATGATTGTAAGTGTGCTAGATGTACACTTAACAAAGATGGCTTGATCCACTTCACATTGCTTGAAGCTGATCTTGATGACTAAGATCTCAATGAGCTTCTGATACCATCTGTTATGATTCACCCCTATTCATTTTCCCTTCTCGTCATCTTGCTTACTTCTCTAAGTATTCCTATCGGACATCTCATCATCCTGATTACCCTCCTACATGCTCCTATTGGACATGTGTCTCGCTGTACAGCCTGCTTGACATCATCACTTCCTCTTTCATCTCACTTGCTGTGTATTACTAAACATTCTTGGGAATTCCTTCGCATTCTATTGCTTAGTAATTCCCTTTTCCCTTCCTTATATAAACCCTATGATACCAACGATGTACCTCATGCTTGACCTACCTGGAATAGCATCATACGTTGCATCGTTCTTTGATCCCTTGAATCCCTTGAATCCCTTGAAGTCCTCGTCCTACTCTGAGTGGATGCTCCCTCGAAATTCTTGAACCCTTGAACTGACCAGGTCTACATTCACCTCTACCCAAGTTGAGTGTAACAAAAGGTCAAGCGTGCTCTAAACAGGCTACCATCGTCATAAGCCTTTTGTCACTATTTCTCACCACCGACCCTTGACCGACCTTTGTTGGGGTCACCACCGAACCTCCGCTCAAGAAACTACTTCTAAGCCTGAACCCAATTCCTCCCTCACTGACCTTGAGGAGGAACTCAACCTTGACACCACCCTTCTTACTGAAGAAGAACAAAGGGAAGACCTTGACCTAGCTCACGCTTTGTCTGCCACCTTGAACATCCCACAAGTACCCACATCCCCATCACCAACCTTAGTAGCCCCTTGTACCAACCCCTTTGTCCTACCCCCATCTTCATCACCTGTACCCCCAGCTATGTCTACCACCCCCATCACGAAACCCACTGAACTTCACATTGGAGCTCCTGAATTCTTCAATGGAAACCCGGCCAAAGTCATGACCTGGCTTGACACTGTAGTATTCTATCTCATCATCAATGAGAAAGTTTATGACTCCGAAGCCAAATGCATTGCCTTCGCCCTATCCTATATGATGAAAGAAACTGCTGTCACTTGGGCAGCCACCTTTCGCCAGAAAGCCCTCAGTGCAATGCCTCTGGACTTAGGAACTTTTGCTGACTTTCACTCCACATTTGAGACCATGTTCAATAAAAAGGACACTGCCGAGAAAGCCATCACCTGGCTCACCACTTACCACATGCCTGACAACAGCGACCTCTCCGAATACATTGCCATGTTCCAAAACAATGTTATCATCTCTGGAATCACCGAAGACAGCATCTTGAGATTGTTCTTTGGAGCAGGACTCCCCATTTCCATGTCCAAGAAGATCAGTGAATCAAGCAAAGATACCAAGACCATTGACAACTGGTACAAATGAGCACAAGAAGTCCAAACTAGGAGAGACATCACCAAGGCCTTCACCCAGCAACATTGCAGCAAGGTTACCACCCAGACCTACACTCCTTTGTCCTCCAAAGCCCAGACAAAACCATGTGACCCTGATGCCATGGATGTTGATGCTATTCACATCTCCAAACTCACTCCAGAAGAACGCAAGCAATGCAGAGATAAAGGACTCGGCTTCCACTGCAGGAAACCTGGACACATGAGTGGGGAATGTCCTCACTATGCCAAGAAAGAACCCACCGTCAAGAAAACCATCCAGAAGGATAAGATCCCTAACCTCATGGACATCGATGATGATGAAGAAACTGTCTGAAGAGTAGCCTTCACCCCTTCAGATTTTTAAAAAGGGGAACTCGATCGATGCAAGTCTCCCCTACCCTTAAATGTGATGCTGTACATCTACAATCTTTGACCAAATCTATGCAAATTCCTGTCCAGATTGTCATCCCATTGCATACCCTACAAACTGTCGAAACCTGCACCCTAGTCGATACTGGAGCTGACATCTCCTGTATCGATCGACAATTCATGCAAAAACATGGACTACCCACCACCAAACTCGCAAAACCCATCTGCATACAAAATGCCAATTCATCCTTCAACAACAACGGAGAGATTCAGTACACCTGTGATCTTTTCCTCGTCATTGAAGGGATCACCCAATGAACCACCTTCCATGTCATGTCTTGTGGACGTGACAACATCATACTTGGACTCCCCTAGCTCAAAAAGATCAATCCAATGGTCAATTGGGCAAAATGAACTCTCTTCCTTGATGAATCCAAAGATCTCTTCCATTCTCACATGGAAGATACCAAACGACACGATGCCTTCTACAAAAGAACATCCCCTCCCCCACCGAAACATGTCCACATTAATACCACCACAGAAGATCACTTCTTCTCATACCTAAACCAAGAAACCAAATCTCAATATATCCAACATGCCCTCGACAACAATGTCCTCCACCATATCATTCGGTGTGGATCCCGCTTCATTCCCAAAGGATCATCAGTCATTGCCAAGCTAACCATTGCCACCAAACTCACCATGACCGCTGAAAAGAACAAACCCAAGGCTACCCTTCCCCCTGAATACCAAAACTTCACCCCTGTCTTCTCAAAAGAAGCCACTGATCATATACCCCCTTCTTGTCCCTATGACCACAAAATCAACACCAAGGGAACCTTCATTCCAAAGATCAGGAAGGTCTACCCCCTCTCTCCCGAGGAATGAAAAGCGACTGAATCTTTCCTCGACAAACACCTCACTTCTGGGAAAATCTGCCTGTCCAACTTCCCCCAAGCCTCTTCTTTCTTTTGCATTAAAAAGAAGGATGGAGGTCTCCGCCCCTGCCAAGACTATTGTTACCTCAATGAACACACCATTCGCGACGCATACCCCCTCCCCCTTATCTCCAACCTCATCAATAAGCTCCAAGAGGCCAAGATCTTTATCAAGTTTGATGTCTGATGGGGATATAACAACGTCCACATCAAGGATGGACATCAATGGAAGGCCACCTTTGTTACCCATAAAGGGCTTTTCGAACCTACTGTTATGTTCTTTGGCCTCAACAATTCCCCTGCCACCTTTCAACGATTTATGAATGACTCCTTTAGAGATATGATCTTCAAAGGATGGCTCATCATTTACATGGATGACCTTCTCATCTTCTCCCCTGACAACGACACACACACGGAACAGACTCAACATGTCCTTCAACGCATGAAAGAACTTGACCTTCACCTGAAACTCGAAAATGTACCTTCGCCGCCACTGAAGTTGAATACCTTGGCATGATCGTCAAACCAGGACAACTCGCTATGGATCCTGTTAAACTAGATGGAATCGCCAAGTGGCCCACACCTACCAATGTCAAGGAAGTTCACTCCTTTTTAGGGTTTGCCAACTTCTATCGACAATTCATTCCTGACTACTCCACCATCGCATGACCTCTTATCGACCTTACCAAGAAGGACCTTGCCTGGAACCGGACCCCCTCCTGTCAACAAAGTTTTGACAAGCTTAAAAAACTCTTCCTGTCAAAGCCTGTCCTTCATTTACCCGATCTCTCCTCCCCCTTTGCCATTGCCACAGATGCCTCAAAGTTTGCTTCTGGTGCCATCCTTCTCCAAACTGATTCAAATGGAGATTGGCATCCCTGTTCCTACATATCGCAATTGTTCTCCCTAGCAGAATGAAATTATGATATCTATGACTGTGAACTCCTCCCTGTCATCCGCACCTTGAAATCCTGGCAACACTACCTCTATGGATCACCTTTCCCAGTCCAAGTCTTCACTGACCACAAAAACTTGACATACTTCCGTCAACCACAAGCTCTTAACCATTGACAGGCCCACTGGCTTCTCGACCTCGCTGACTTTGACCTCAAGATGATCCATGTCCTGGGCAAACTACTTGCCAGACCAGATGCCCTTTCCCACTGTCCTGATCTCATCCTGGACACTTTCTCTGAAAACAACTCAATGACCCTCCTTCCTTCTTCTCTCTTTGTCAACCTCGTTGATTCCACACTCTTTGAATGCATCAAATCCGCTTCTACCTCTGACCCCCTCATTCTCCAAGCCCTCCAATCCATGGGGGGCGACATTCCCCCTGCCTTCCACTCCCACCTCTCTGATTGGCAATCCCTTGACAATGTCCTCACCTACAAGTGATGCATCTATATTCCCCCAGATGACTCCCTTCATCATTCTATCCTCACCCACTGCCATGACCATGAATCTGCCAGCCACCCTGGTTTTCTTAAAACCCATCACCTCGTCTCTGCTGAATTCTGGTGGCCTGGTCTTGCCTCCTATGTCCACAAATACGTTGAGGGATGCACAATCTGTCAACAGAACAAGGCAAACACCCATCCTACCTGTCCCCCTCTCCTCCCTATTCTGTCCTCCACCTCTCGCCCCTTCCAACAGATCTCCTGCGATTTGATCGTAGATCTTCCTCCCTCTGCCAGCTTCAATTGTCTCTTGGTCGTGGTTGACCATGGGCTTACTAAGGGGGTAATTCTTTGCCCCACAAAGACAACCATCACCGCCGAAGGAATCGCTGCCCTATTTTTCCACAAAGTCTACAAACGATTTGGCTTATACAACAAAATCATCTCAGATCGTGGTCCCCAGTTCACCTTGTCCTTTGCAAAAGAACTTGGAAAACTCCTCAACTATAACCTGTCCTTATCCACTGCTTATCACCCACAATCCGATGGTGAAACCAAACAAGTAAACCAAGAGATCGAAACATATCTCTGCATCTTCTGCGGAAATAACCCCACCTCATGGTCTGACTCAATCTCCCATGCTGAATTTGCCCACAATCACTGCCATCACTCCATCACCCAACAATCCCCATTCTACCTCATGATGGAATCGAACCCCGCGCTTTACCCACTGGCCTCCCAGAAACCACCCTTCCTGCCATCAAAGAAAGATCTGCTGCCTACAATGAAGCCCTTGCTGCCCATGAACTAGCAAAACAAGTCATGGCCTCCCGAACCAGGAAAATGTTCTCCCTGTTCCAAAAAGGAGACAAGGTTTGGCTAGAAGCACGAAACTTGAAACAATCTATCACCAACTCGAAGTTCACACTGAAGCGAGAAGGACCTTTTACCATTGTTAAGGTCCTATCCCCAATCACATACCAACTCTGACTACCCCAAACTTGGAAAATCCATCCTGTGTTCCATGCTTCCCTCTTATCGCCCTATCACGAAAACAATGTACATGGTCCGAACGTCCCTGCTGTTGTCAATTTTACGCTTATCTAATCTTTTATCTTATCTTATCTGATCTATTGCGACATAGCGCTTAGCGCTGAATGGAATCAGACACGGACTTAGCATTTTCAAGTCACGGACTTGGTTCACATGGTCACGTGACATTCTTAGGTAATCATTCCAGAACATTCCATGACGTCATACCTCAGGGCAGACAGACATAGCCACACGCACATGGACCAGTAGCACAGCATTTGTACAGTATATAAACAATGCATTCTCAACAGAGAACTCCAGTCAAGTTCTTGTTGAGCTTTCCCCTCAATCCCTCTTGCCTCTTAGTCAGTATCAACTGTGTGCACCTGTGTCCAGTATTGGATTAGGGTCGACAACAGAAGAACTTGACTTTCTTTAACACACCCACACCCCGACAAACTCTTTACTCTTATCTGCTGTGTTTCATACCTGGACGCAAGGGTTAACGCGAGTGGCAACTATGCGCCCTTCTTGAAGTTGAGACTTCCGGACAGTGCCCGACGCTTTAATACAGGCAACCCCTGTAGGCACAGTATTGTACCTTAAACGTTCACTTCTACTATGAAGGTCCCAAAGGACATCAAACACTTTACGCATCAAACGAAGAAAGCCATGAGTACGCGCAATGCAAGAAAAGTCTCCTCAAGCAACATCACAGTCGTAGTCTGTGCAGTATAATGTTACTGGTTAACGTTGTTACACAGTTGTCTGCCGTTCACAAATAAGGATAGCGTTGTTCTGCCCATAGTGCACTAGGGCCTCTGTTCGCATAAATCCCGAACATAAAAAGGATTGTCATTTCTGACCTGCGAGAGCGGTTAGCGTAATACCTACGTACAGGTAGACTTGCATAAGCGAGGGATAGATCTGGTGGCTATTGACCAGACTACCCAAATGAAGAAGACACAGGTTAGGAAGCCTGCCAATTAAGGAAAATTTTATGAGCATCAAGATTGTTACATTTGATGGTCCATTTTTTGAAAACCTTCCGGCTTACTGGGCCGAATCATCCATACCCAACACCTTCTTTGACAGAGAATACATCAAAGTTCACGACATCTTCTGGGACTCAGAGCTTACAGCTTCCTACGCCGCTGTAGCTGAGTTTAAACAAGTTCTACCCACTCCCATCCCCCATTGGTCTGAAATCGATTTAGACCTTCTTTACCCATGCCCACAAACTGTCGTTCCACCAGTGGCAAGGAACCCCGCTCTCTGAAGATCTGAGTGAAGAAGAAAAGTTCCTACACGACTCCCCACCACCCTCACCCATCCATACGCTGGTCCCCATTCCAAACATGAACATAGACCCTCCTACGCAAGACATGGCAGTCATGATGGCCAACATGAACCAAATGCTGGTGACCCTTCAGGCCCAGCTAGCACTAGCAAACCAGAGGGCACAAGATGCTCTCACAAGGGCCCAAGCGGCCGAAACCGAAGCTGTGGCGGCAGCAAGAACCACAGTTCTGGCCGAACTTAATCGGCCAAATCCACAGAACATGGAGTTTAAAATCTCCAAAAAAGTCGAAGTGGTCCCTGACCCAGGCTGCTTCTCCGGTGTTCCCACTGAGTTCGAAACTTGGTGGATAAAAATGAAAACATACTTGGGGCTAAACCAGGAAACATTCACAAGGGATTTGGAGAGGATAATCGCCATCCTCATGCAAATTGGTCCTAAAGAAGGTGATAAAAATGGTGCTGGAGCCTGGGCTCGCATCAAATTGCAACGGTTGTCAGATGGCTTGTGGGGCCCTGCCAACTACAAAGCTTTCAAAATCGAGGTTGAAAGTAGATTCCGGTCCTCCCTCGATAAGGACATGGCAATGCGCCTTCTAGAAAAGCGCGTACAAGGAAATACAGAGCGGATTCACCGCTACCTCACTGATTGGGAACAACTCTACCTCAGGGCTGAACCCTCACACTCCAAGGCCTGCCGGCTTTTGGAGAAAAATGTACGAAAAGAGATAATGCAAATTATCTTTGAACAAGGAAAGAGAAAGGAAGACCCCAATGACTATATGACAGTCGTCAAGGAAGTCGGAACGACTTTGGAGCAGTACGAGCTCCAATTTGATGTTTGACGGGAACCTTTTGTTCCAAAAGTGTCCGGTTCTGGAAACCGCACATATGGAGGCCGTGGCGAGCCCATGGACATAGGGGCACTCCAACGTGGGTGTTTCAATTGTGGCAAGGAAGGCCACCAAGCTAAGCAGTGCCGCAGCCTCAAAAAGGAATGCGGCAAATGTCATTTCCTTGGAGGAGGACACACTCGAAGGTGTCTGGACTTTAAACAGGTCCGTTCAATGAGCACGGCGGCTCCCACTGGTGGAGAGCAATCACCAGCCAGTGCTTCTTCTTCTAGGAATCCTGCTGGGCTCGGACTTCCTGACCCCTCAAGTGACGCTTACCAACAGATGAGGGCATTCTTCCGTGACAAGTATGATGTGGAAATGAAGAGCCAGGGAAAAGAATACAGTGCATAAACCCACTGGGTGTTTGTATGCCAAAGGACCCCAAAAAGGACTCTACATACAACAAGTTTTCTTATTTACAATGTATTGGAGCATCGCCTGAGGATGACTCCCTAACTAGGACAATCCCTGTAGTACGATTACCAACAAAGACCGATGGGATGGCTCAAGAAGTAGCACACTGCACGGACAATGCAGGCTTAATTTCCCACAAAGAAAAAGAAAAAAATATTACGTTATCTATTTCAGAACAAACCCCGGAACGGATCTTAGTAAGGTCCATAAAGCCAAAAAGAGAAGTCCTGGTGGAAATAGATGTTTTCCACCTGACAACAAAGAACAAGCGGCATACTGCTGAAGCGCTGCTCGATAGCAGTGCTAATGGCATCTTTGTTGACAAAGAATGGGCTAGTAAAAGGAAACTACCCATGAAACCCCTTGCATGACCGATCCCCGTGTTTAACGTTGATGGATCAAAAAACCAAGGAGGCAGTATAACACATGCTGTCGAACTCATCGTCCAGTATCAGGGACACCATGAGAAAGTTGTGGCAGAAGTCACATTGCTGGGAAAGAATTCGATCATTCTTGGCTATAAATGGCTCAAAACCCACAACCTGGAGATTGACTGGCCCTCTGGTAAAGTTACACTCTCACACTGCCCACCGGCATGTCATTTCCTAGCAGAAAGAGGTGCTTTCTTGTGCTCCCTCGACGAGCAAGAGCAAGGCATCGCCCATGGAGCTTACAACACCATTAAGTCATTAGAAGCAAAAAAGGATGATAACAACCCAGCGGCGTTAGTGCCAAAACAGTTCCACGAGTACCTGGACTGTTTCTCCAAAAAGGAATCGGAATGTCTTCCCATCCGAAAACCATGGGATCATGCAATCAACATGAAGGAAGGATTTGTCCCCAAAAAGGGCAAACTATACAATATGATGCCCGTAGAAGTAGATGAAGTTAACAGCTTTGTCAAAGACCAATTACAGAAGGGATACATCTGACCCTCTAAGTCCCCCCAAGCTGCATCAGTATTCTTCATCCCCAAAAAGGATGGAAAGAAGTGTATGGTGCAAGACTACCGATACCTAAATGAGTGGATGATAAAGAACAGCTACCTGCTGCCACTCATTTCTCAGCTAGTGGACAAGCTGAAAGGAGCTAAAATATTCACCAAGATGGACCTCCAATGAGGGTATAACAATATCAGAATCAAGGAAGGCAACGAATGGAAAGCTGCATTCGTAACGCCAAAAGGAGTCTTCGAGCCTCTCGTAATGTACTTCGGACAATGCAATTCCCCGAGCACATTCCAGCAAATGATGAACGAGATCTTTGCCGACATGGACAGTGTGGTCATCATCTACATCGATGACCTAATGGTTTTTACCAAAACAGACGATATCAAAGAACACGACTGAATCGTCCTAGAAGTCCTATGGAGATTAAAAGAAAATGATCTCTTCATAAAACCCAAAAAATGTACATTCCACGCCAAAGAAGTGGAGTTTTTGGGAATGCTGGTAAACGAGTACGGCATTAAAATGGAAGCAGGCAAGGTGGAAGCCGTGAAAGGATGGCCAACACCAAAAAACGTAAAAGGAGTGAGAAGTTTCCTGGGACTAGCAAACTTCTATTGAAGATTTATCAAAGACTTTTCAGTGATCGCACGACCATTACACGATCTCATGAAAAAGGAACAAGCGTGGCAGTGGGAAGAAGCAGAACAAGGCGCCTTCAATGCACTTAAAGAAGCCTTCACCACCGCCCCAGTTCTAGCCTACCCAGATATAGACCAACAATTCCAGATGGAAACGGACTCCTCGGACTTTGCCACAGGAGGTGTCCTCTCGATAGAAAAAGAAGGACGCTGGCACCCTGTGGGATTCTTCTCACATGCAATGGATAGCACTCAACGTAACTATCCCATAGCCGACAAAGAAATATTGGCAATAATACAAGGACTTGAAGTCTGGTGGCACTACCTCGAAGGAGCTCGCCATCAATTCGAGATTTGGACTGATCATGCGAATCTCCAGTACTTCATGAAGTCGCAGGATCTTACGCACCGACAAGCACGTTGGCAACAATACCTAACAAGGTTTAATTTCCGTCTGGTCAACAAACTGGGCACTGCAATGGGAAAAGCCGATCCTCTCTCTAGACAAGAAGATCACATGATCGGCATCGAAAACGACAACAAAACGGTGACCTTGATCAAACCAGAATGGATACAAGGTTTAATCTCAGATCCTGGAATGGTCCTTGAGAAGAAAGTAAAAGAAGCGGTAGCTTTGCTGAAAGAGAGCGAACTATCAAAAGGAGTCATAGTAGACGAAGAAGGTGTCCTTTGCATCAAGGACAAAATCTTTGTCCCCAATGTAGGACGATTATGGCAAGATATCTTGGAATTCTTCCATGATTCCATTTTCACAGGACACGGAGGTATGGACCGCACATGGGCCCTTATCTCCAGATCCTACATCTGGGAAAACCTCCGCGATCATATCAAGGAGTATGTAAAAAGATGTGAGGCTTGCGCACAGGCCAAAGGTTCCACTCAACACCCAAGCGGAAAATTAATTCCCTTTCCTATCCCCACAAAGCCATGGACAGACATATCCGTGGATTTCATCACTGATCTCCCCCCTTCAAATAGCTTCAACATAGTCTTAGTCATTATTGATAAATTAAGTAAAGAAGCAGAATTCATTCCCACGGTTAAGTCCATAACAGCCCTGGGAACCACTAAGCTATATAGGGACAACGTGTGGAAACACCATGGACTCCCGTCCTTTGTCATTTTGGACCACGGCCCACAACTCGCCGCACAATTCACGAAGGAGCTGAGCTCCATGCTTTCGATCGAACTCTGTATGTCAACGGCATTCCATCCCCAAACGGACGGACAAATGGAGCGGTTGAACTGCGAACTACAATCCTTTTTACGTATTTTCACACACGATAAACAAGATGAATGGGCCGATTGGCTAGCCATCGCCCAGTTTAGCTATAACAACCATGTTCATTCAGCCACAGGCACCTCTCCGTTTTCATTGACAAAAACTTACGCACCATGCATGGGTATCGAATCCAAAACCTCCTCTTCCCCCACAGCAATGGACTTTGCCACTAAGCTTCAAACGACCCTGGATAACCTAAAGAAGGCCCAGGCAGATATGAAGAAACACGTGGACAAGCTACACTCTGAGGCACCCTCCTTTTCAGTCAGACAACATGTCTGGCTATCCACGACCAATCTCCATCTTCCCAGGCAGTCTAAGAAACTGATGGAACATTGGATTGGACCATATCTTATTATGGCAATGGCAGGGCCAAATGCCTACACCCTTGCTTTACTCAAAACGATGTGCATTCACCCAATGGTGAACGTTAGCTGCATCAAACCATATTTAGAAAAATTCCCTTCCCAACCTTCGGCAACCCCAGGGCCGGTCGACGTAACCGACAAGGGACACGTAGAATACGAAGTTGACTACATCGTTGACTTTCATCTCCGGCACGGGCGCATCAAATTTCTCGTCCATTGGAAGGGCGAGAACGAAGAAGATCGCACATGGGAACCAGCGTCTCATCTAAAGAACACTAAAGCATCTATTTCCAACTTTTACAGGTCACACCCCTCCACCCCGCACAGGCTCAACATGACGCGCACTCTCTTTGACAGTTTATTTAAACCTTTCAAAAATCTGACAACGGTTGACAATCCACCTTTCTCTCGCCTGGAAGTCGAGGACTAGAAGGGGGGTAATGTTGTCAATTTTACGCTTATCTAATCTTTTATCTTATCTTATCTGATCTATTGCGACATAGCGCTTAGCGCTGAATGGAATCAGACATGGATTTAGCATTTTCAAGTCATGGACCACTTTGGTTCACACGGTCACGTGACATTCTTAGGTAATCATTCCAGAACATTCCATGACGTCATACCTCAGGGCAGACAGACATAGCCACGCGTGCACAGACCAGTAGCACAGCATTTGTACAATATATAAACAATGCATTCTCAATGGAGAACTCCAGTCAAGTTCTCGTTGAGCTTTCCCCTCAATCCCTCTTGCCTCTTAGTCAGTATCAACTGTGTGCACCTATGTCCAGTATTGGATTAGGGTCGACAACACCTGCACCACCACCTGACCTTATCGCTGGAGAAGAAGAATATGAAATCGAGAAAATTCTATGTTACAAAGGAATCCTGTCCCATCAGTCCTTCCTGATCCAATGAAAAGGATATACAGCCAAGGATGACTCATGGGTTCCTGAGCGCAATTTGAAACATGCAAAGTCCACCCTCCTTGACTATAAAAACCATCACCCCTTCACTTTCCAGAAGAATGCTTCGTAAATGAAACTTTGAATTCCAACCCAGACTCTCTTTCTACAAATTCTTCTTCCTCTTTCACAATGACCTTCCACCATCCCATCCCCTTGAACATCAATACTTTTGCAACAGAAAATACGACAACTGTTCCTGGCACTACGAATCATAACTCACCATGCCTATTATCTACTCTCACCAATCTACTACTCCTGTCCCCTCCATTTCCATTTCTTCTATTACTATACCTTTGTCTGACAGACTTTCTTCTCACCCCTCTTTTCCCACACCCCTCAAACCTTGGAGTACTGAATCTTGGGGCCCCACTGTCAATGATACCCCTCCTGCATCAACTGACGAACCCGTCCAATCCATTGACCTTCCCCTCTCCGCCTTCTGCACCCAAGAGGTCCCTACCACAACAATCCTAGACTTAATGGCCAAACAGATCACTAACCCCCAAATGACCATTTACTTTGGGAGCCATTTCAACATGGAATCTCCACTGTGGAACCTCCATGGGCCTTTTTACAAAACCAACATTTCGCCAACCTACTCTCCTTAGCATCATCCAATGAAAGCATCGCTTCTTGCATTGGCATCCTTCAACAAATCCAAATCCAAACTGAGGGAAACCTCCTCTCGACCCTTCTTCAGTTACAAATGCCTCTCGCCATCTCTGAAATTGATTGCTACCACCATCAACTAGGAGAAGTACAAGCCCAACAAGAACAACGAACCAATACACCCATTCCCATCTTTTCTCCTCCCTCTCCTGTCCCGTCCACACCTTCTGCATCATCCACCAAGTTCTCTATCGAAGAACAACAAGCTGAACAACTGGCTACCACAGTTACTCACCAACTCCTCCCACCTGGCTTCAGTACCTTCACCACATGGCAAGAAGCTGAAGGACAATGACCTCCTTCCAACCCTATGGACCACTGCTTTCACTGTCAATGAGAAGGCCACTTCATGGCCAATTGTCCTGATTATCATTGCCGCCATTGCCAAGTCATCCAACCAGGACATGTCGCCTCACGCTGTCCCTGATGTCATCACTTTCCACAGAACTCCCTCTCCTTTACAACCAGTACTTCCTCTACCAACCCTATCCCTATTCCCCCTCCACACTTCTATGTCCCTTGTATGATTTCTGCAAACACCTCGGCCCCTCCTCACCATCACTGTACTTGGAGATGTAGTAGGCGCTACTCAAACTGCCCCCTTATCCAATCTTGTCAACGATCCTGATCTCCTCCTTTGCTGACAAAGATCATGGAGATGATGTATGGGATGACACTGCTGTGGCCAATATTACTGTTAACGCTGGGCGTCGGAATGTAGCACAGCGACTTTCTGTCAGGTGACAGAGATAGAGTTGAAGAGCTAGTTCTTTTGTTAACGCTGGGCATCAGAACGTAGCACAGCAAACACTCAAAGTAATTTGGAGACTTGTTGTGGGCGAAGCAAAGAGAAGAGGTGTCTCACTACCCAATGCACACACTTGGGGCTCGTGGATGTGCTAAGTAACAATGCTGGATTGCATAGAACTAGCTGGGAAATACAGGTAGAGTCGAGTAGCTACTTATACAAGTCAGGATACTGCACGATCCTATGCACACAGCAGGGGCTATGTTGCTGTGTGCTGCGTAAGGCAGGGTGCACAGTAGTATGGCTATGTAGGGTGAATAAGGGGACACAAGTCATCGCATAAGGAGAATGATGACGAAGAGAGGTTGGTCCATTATGTAAGGAAATGTGGTTCCGGTCAAAGACAAAAAGGTTAGACAGTAAAACATAATGGAACGTGGTTCTGAAGGATTCCAAAGGAATTCCTGTGATTCTGGTCAAAAGTGAAAGGGTGAGACAGTGAGATAAAGGGGAACATGGTTTTGATGTGTTCTGGTTCGGAACCAGAGGAACTAACTGGGAAAAGAAGATGAGTGTCTTGCAAAGACACAAGAAGAAACTATGAGTCCATAGACATAGGGAAAAGATGGGTTATAGGGGAAAACCATAACATTACCCCCTTCGTAACATTGAAGCACCTGCTCAACAATCTGGTCTGTCGATATCTCCCTCGTTGACCTCATAATTGGTAAAGTCAAGGTCCCCATCGAGAAAACCGTCGTCACGGTTGAGCCCATTGTAAACTGGGCAATTTGCGTGAATGTGTCTGAATTCGTTGCATTCTCCACACTGTCATAGAGGACACTTCGCCTGAACATGTCCTGGGGCATGTTTGTGACACCAGGGGCAAGTGTATTTTCCACAGAAAATGCGGACATGATCTGCTTTTCCGCACTGGTGACAACGGAGTCATTTCTTAGGAGGGCGTGTAGGGATAGTGGAAGTGTCGATGTTGATGGGGTCTTGAGAGGTTCCTGCTCCATCCAAGGAAGCTGATTGGGTTCCTCGAAAGGAATGAAGGAGAGGACGAAGGGTGTCTCCCAAGGTGCTTAAGGTGGCTTGGGGAAGTCTCGGAGGTAACAGGCTCTCATGGCGAGTGAGAGCTCCACGTTGCATGTTCTCTGGGGCAGGAGTGGGTGAACGGGTCATGACTGGAGAGTTTTCTGAAATGCTGGAGGGAGTGGGGGCATGAGTGTCAATCTTAGGGTACTCTGGAATGGAGATTGGAGCGGGAAAGTATGTTCACTCAGGAGAGCGAGGAGGAGGGATCTGTAGTACTGGGGAAGAAGTCTTTTCGACTGTCACCGGTGTGTCCAGATGGGGATCAAAAGGTATAGCACAGGAGGTGTCTCCCACATAGACCTTATATTCATGGATGCTCATGATCTCGAAGAATGGCTCTATGATGGGTCGGAGCAGGTTCTCATCGATACGGTCTACAAGGTGTCTGAATCCTTCCTTATAAAGGAGGTCAAGGATGAGAGAGCACGCTTCGTCTACCCCTGTTTGCATGGTGGACATGAAATGTTCAGGGGAGTCATGGGGAACAAGTTGATGGGTGGCAAGGCAGATAATCTGGTATGTTCGGAAGAGGGAGCACAAGTCCTTGGTTTTCTTATCATAGTTGTAGCGCAGGTCTAATTCCATGCACACGGTGAGAGCTGAAGCGGTCAAGACAGAGGCAAAGAGGATTCTTCGCAAACGGGGAGAAGACGATTCGAGCAGACATAGTAGGGGTAAGGCAGTTCTAGGTGGTTTATTTGGTCCCTGAGGGATTCATAGGTTCCTCTGGCCATGATACAGTTGTGATGGGTGGTTGCAGAGGGGGAATGCTGGGTCATGATTCATAGTGCCAGGGGCAGCTGCTATATAGTCTGTTGCAGAAGTATTGGTGTTCGAGAGGGTGTGATGGTGGGAGATCATTGTGATAGAGGAAGATGAATTTATAGAAGGGGAGACCAGGTTGGAACTTGAAGTTTCTCTTTCGGAGCATTTACTGGGGAAAGTCTTTTGGTCAGGCAGACTTATATTCGTCCAGGAGTGTTTGTGCATGTTGGAGGTTTCCCTTTGGTTCCCAGGTGTTCTCTGCTGCAGAGTATTCTTTCCAGGATACAAGATACTGCCTTCGTCCTCGTGTTCCGCAGTGTGAGAGGATGGAATCTATTTCATATTCCTCTTCTCTGCCGATCAACTCAGGCAGTGGATCTGAGAAGTTGGGGCTGTTCCACAGTCTCTCGATAAGGGGATAGGAGAGAGGCGTGGAAGACATCATGAATCTTCCAAGTTGGCAGTAGTTTAAGGCGGTATGACACAAGGGAGATAACCTGTGTGATTTCAAATGGTCCTTCTCGTTTAGGGGATAGTTTTCTTGATAGGTACCATAGTCAAAGATTCCTTCCTTCCAGCCAGACCTTGTCTCTGACTTCCCAGGGGCAGAATTTAGAAGCAGTTCATTCCTTCATGATTTGTTGGGTTTTCTCATGTGCCACAAGGGCCTCCCATCAGGCTTCCTCTAATTCAGATAGGCATGTTTCCAGGGCTGGGAGGAATGTCTTTCTGATTGGAGGATAGGAACGGGGTTCATATCCCGGAATGAAGGAGAAAGGAGATTTCAGGGTGGAGGAATGGACAGTGAAGTTGTGGGAGAATTCTGCCATGGGGAGTAGTTCCGCCCATTGTTCTGGGTGTCCATCACAGAATATGTGCAGGTAGGTCTCAAGTTCTTGATTTACTCACTCAGTTTCTCCATCAGTTTGTGGATGGTATGTGGACGAGAGTTTTAGATCATATTTTAAGAGTCTGGCAAGTTCTCGTGCAAAGGCGAATGCGAATTGGGGTCCCCTATCAGAGATGCAGTGGTCGTGGAGTCCATAGTGTCAAAATACATTTGTGAAAAATAGTTGGGCAGCTCTGGTGGTGTCAATGGTTTTGTGGCAAGGGATGAGAATTACCCCCTTTGTAAGGCCATGGTTGACCATGACCATGATAGAGTCAAAAGTAAGGGAAAGCGGGAGGTTGGTGATGAGGTCAACAGAATCCTGTTGAAATGGACAAGTGCAGGTGGATGGAAGTGGTGTCAATGCAGGGGAGGTAGGATGGGTGTTTACTTTATTAGCTTGGCAAACTGCGCAACCTTGGACGAATTTGCGGATGAAGGTGGTCATGCCAGGCCACCAGTAGTTATGTTGCATTAGATTGGTAGTGTGGAATATTCCGCCATGTCCATCATGGTCGCTTTCATGTGTGAGGCGGACAAGCCCCTATTGAGCTGGTTCTGGAATATAGAGTCAGTGTTTGTAGTGTAGCATCCCATTGGTGTAATCCCAGTCATGTGGTTGGGATTTGGTGATCAAGGGAGTGTCCTCGTTTAGTGCTTTAAGGGCGGTGACGACCAAGGGGTTGGATGGGGTGGATTCAGCAATTTTCTCAACCAGGGTGAAGTCAAGGGTGTGGATGAATATGTCTTCAGGGAGGAGGGTGACTTCCTGGTTATCAGTGGAAGTGTCGACAGTGTCTCGTTGAGACAGAGCATCAGCAGGCCCCATTTGTGTTCCTGGCATAGGGGAGAAATGGAGGTTGAAGTCTTGGAGGAACAACATCCACCATGCCTGCCTCCTAGAAAGTTTTTGTGGTTCCTTGAAGTATGCCAGATTCTTATGATCAGTAATGACCTTGACTGGGAGTCCTGTTCCTTGTAAGTAGTGTTTCCATTCTTCCAAGGCACAGATTACTCCGAGAAGTTCCCGATTGTAGATGTCATAGTTCCATTCCGCTGGAGACAGGGTTTTAGAGAGATAGGCGCAAGGGTGTAAGTCGCCATTGCTATCAGTCTGCATAAGGACAGCTCCTATGGCTGTTAAAGAGGCGTCGGTCATAACGGTGAAGGGTTTTATGACGTCAGGCATTTGGAGGACAGGTTTCTGAGTGAAAGTATGCTTGATGGCTGAAAAGGCTTCATCGCACTCTTTGGTCCATTCCTACTTCGCTCCTTTCCTGGTTAAATCATGCAGGGGTTTTGCCTTGGTGGAAAAGTTTGAGATGAACTTTCAATAGAAGTTGCAGAATCCGATAAACAATCGGACTGCTTTGACCGATTGAGGGGGTTGCCATTCATTGATGGCCTTCAGTTTACTGGATCCATCTGGATCCAGTTTGCTCTGATGATCATTCCAAGATATTCCACCTTCGCTTTATCAAAGAAACACTTTTTCAGTTTCGGGGATAAATGGTGTTCTTGGAGTCTTTGGAGGACTCAACGAGTCCATTCTTGATGTACTATTGGATCACTAAAATGAATGAGGATGTCATCCATGTAGATGATTAACCATCCTTTGGCTAGGAGGTCCGCAAAGGTATGGTTCATCAGGGCTTGGAACGTTGCTGGAGAGTTGCACATGCCAAAGAACATTACTGTCAGCTCGAAGAGTCCCATGGGTGTTATGAATGCGGCTTTCCATCTGTCCAGTGGTTTGATGAGGATGTTGTTATACCCCCATCGAATGTCCATCTTAGTGAAGATAAATGATCCCTTGAGTTGGTCAATGAGGTCAGAGATGAGTGGGAGTGGATAGGTGTTTTTGATGGTATGGGAGTTGAGATACCGATAATCCTGGCAGGATCGTATGGATCCATCTTTCTTTGGTATGAAGAAGAAAGGGGATGCCTGTGGAGATTTGGATGGTACTATTTTCCCAGATTTCAGATGTTTGTCAATGAAATCTTTACAGGCCTCTTTCTCCTTAGGGTTCAAAGGGTATACCTTGGCTACCTTGGGTATGAAAGTTGTGTCGAGGTCTATTCCATGGTCAAATGGTCGAGAGGGTGGTATCTCATCTCCTTCTCATTTGGCAAAGACATCAGCGAAGTCTTTGTATTCTGGTGGGAGTGTTTCTTTCTTAGGATTTTCTTGGATGGCGAGTTCTGTGGCGATTGTGGTTTTTCTGATGAGGGTTTCAATCCTTTTATCGATTCTTTTCTTCCACAGCTTGGCTATCTTTTCATCGGGGTCTAGTTCCAGATATCAGATGAGTTACCTTTGACATATTTCTTTTGGTGAGTCGTGTCATGGGGTTCTGGGTTTATCCGGGAGGGTTACCTTCCCGGTTGTCCAATTTATTTCAGGGTTGGTTTCTCGGAGCCACGTTATTCCGAGAATTAGGTTCTCTTTTCCACAGTTGATAAGGAGAAAGTCTCTTTCCTCATTTACTTTTCCAATCCAAATCATAAGAGTCACTTTGTGGCGAATTATTCCTCCAGTGTTCAGGGATCCATCTGTGTTTTGCACTCTCTTTGGTTTGTCCAATTGGATCTATTTGTATCCTTTCTTCTTCACTAGATCGCGATCTATGAAGTCTCCACTTGCTCCACAATCTATGAGGGCAAATATGTCGACAATTTGGTCATTTTCTTGCTCGAACAGTGAAATGGGGATTCGCATAGATTAACTATTTGGATCAGACAAGAATACTGGTGCTATTACTTCGGGATTGGAGTGTTACGGTCTTCCCTATAACCCATCTTTTCCCTATGTCTATGGACTCATAGTTTCTTCTTGTGTCTTTGCAAGACACTCATCTTCTTTTCCCAGTTAGTTCCTCTGGTTCCGAACCGGAACACACCAAAACCATGTTCCTCTTTATCTCACTGTCTCGCCCTTTCACTTTTGACCAAAACCACAGGAATTCCTTTGGAATCCTTTGAAACCACGTTCCATTATGTTTTACTGTCTAACCTTTTTGTCTTTGACCGGAACCACATTTCCTTACATAATGGACCAACCTCTCTTCATCATCATTCTCCTTATGCGATGACTTGTGCCCCCTTATTCACCCTACATAGCCATGCTATTGCGCACCCTGCCTTATGCAGCACGCAGCAACACAGCACCTACTGCATGCATAGGATCGTGCAGTATCCTGACTCCTATAAGTAGTTACTCGACTCTGCCTGTATTCCTCAGCTAGTTCTACACAATTCAGCGTTGTTATTTAGCACATCCATGAGTCCCAAGCGTGCGCATTGGGTAATGAGACTCTTATTCTCTTTGCTTTGCCCACAACAAGTCTTCGAATTACTTTGAGTGTTTGCTGTGCTACGTTCCAACACCCAGTGTTAACATGGAGAGTGTCGACCCTTTCCTCCCATCTAAAAATCCTTCTTTGGGATTTCTTCTTCTTCAATCCAGGCTGTGGCAATGGTTTCTGGTTTATCGATTTCGTAGAGGATGTCAAGTGTGCATATGAGTTCCTCCTCAGTAACACCCCTTTCCTTTAGGGTGTCCTGGTACTCTTCGAACTTAGTCTTTCTGACATGTGGATTCCTAGCGGGGTTCCTCAGCAGGCAAGGAGGGGCCCAGTTGTTGCTCTTTCCTTGTCCTTCTGAACGGTTGTCTCGGGGATGGTTCTTGGTGTGGCACCCTACCCGGTGGCATTTGAAGCATTTGTTGTTCTTCATATGTTCTGCCCTTTCTACTGGTGAAAGTCTGGTGAAGTTGACGCGTATAGCATTGACATCCATGGCGTTGGGGTCTCTAGTGGATCTCCCCTTCACCTGGAAGTCTATCCTTCGTCCTTTTCACAGGTCCTCTATCCTCTTATTCTGAGCATGAAATACTCCAGAAAGTCTGAGCCATTCTAAGAGTTTGTCAGGAAGAGGGTTGATGGAGAGGATCTTTGTGGAGATGTCTGGGTCCAGTCCTTTTATCAGGTAGTTTATCTTGGTGAGTTCGTCATCAATTCCCGCTATGGCCTCCACCACCTGGAAGGTAGTGATGTAGTTGGTGTATCCAGCATCACCCTTCCCTTGCTGTGTTAGCTTGTCCAACTGCTCTCTCACTTGGTTCTTGTAATCGAAGGGGAAGGTCTTCTTGAATAGTTCCATGAGCTTGGCAAAGGTGAGATCCTTTACTATATTGTTGGCAAGTTGCACATAGATGGATTCGGAGAAGGCACTTCCTTGACCCTTGCTCATCTTTGCAAGGGTGGTTAGGACCTTGGCGTTTTCATTGTAGAACTTCTGGTTCATATTAAAATAGGTGGTCATAGCCATCTTCCAATGTATTGCATCTTTCAGGTCCCCAGAGAAATCTGTGGGCAGTCCGGCTTTAAGTTCAATGTCTTTGCTTCCATGATCTGACATTTCTATGTCAGGGTTTGGGTCTTCTGGTGGTGGCAGTGGCGGTTGTCTAGAGTGGGTAGGTGGAGCGTCTTGGATCCTCCAGTCCTCAGTGATAGGGGCTGGGAGAGCAAAGAGTGTGGATGGTGTTTGAGTGTCATCCGAGGATTCAGAAGGGGGACATATGGTCCATCCTTGTCATGATCCTTGTCCAGAAATGGTGGGCGTATCTTTCTGTCAGGTGACAGAGATAGAATTGAAGAGCTAGTTCTTTTGTTAACACTGGGCATTGGAATGTAGCACAGCGAACACTCAAAGTAATTTGGAGACTTGTTGTGGGTGAAGCAAAGAAAAGAGGTGTCTCACTATCCAATGTGCACACTTGGGGCTCATGGATGTGCTAAGTAACAACGCTGGATTGTGTAAAACTAGCTGGGGAATACAGGTAGAGTCGAGTAGCTACTTATACAAGTCAGGATACTGCACGATCCTATGCACACAGCAGGGGCTATGTTGCTGCGTGCTGCATAAGGCAGGGTGCGCAGTAGTATGGCTATGTAGGGTGAATAAGGGGACACAAGTCATCGCATAAGGAGAATGATGACGAAGAGAGGTTGGTCCATTATGTAAGGAAATGTGGTTCCGAGGGATTCCAAAGGAATTCCTGTGGTTCTGGTTGAAGACAAAAAGGTTAGACAGTGAAACATAATGGAATGTGGTTCCAAAGGATTCCAAAGGAATTCCTGTGGTTCTGGTCAAAAGTGAAAGGGCGAGACAGTGAGATAAAGGGGGATGTGGTTCCGGTGTGTTCTGGTTCGGAACCAGAGGAACTAACTGGGAAAAGAAGATAAGTGTCTTGCAAAGACACAAGAAGAAACTATGAGTCCATAGACATAGGGAAAAGATGGGTTATAGGGGAAAACCATAACAATTATAGATTCACCAAGTGCAGACCATGATTTTTGATTTCTTTTCTTATTGTTCTCTTCATAGCTTCAAACATACTCTGGGGGTAATGTTATGATTCACCCCTATTCATTTTCCCTTCTCATCATTTTGCTTACTTCTCTAAGTGTTCCTATCGGACGTCTCGTCATCCTGATTACCCTCCTACACGCTCCTATCAGACATGTGTCTCGCTGTACAGCCCGCTTGACATCATTACTTCCTCTTTCGACTCACTTGCTGTGTATTACTAAACATTCTTGGAAATTCCTTCCCATTCTATTGCTTAGTAATTCCCTTTTCCCTTCCTTATATAAACCCTATGATACCAACGATGTACCTCATGCTTGACCTACCTGGAATAGCATCATATGTTGTATCGTTCTTTGATCCCTTGAATCCCTTGTTTCCCTTGAAGTCCTCGTCCTACTCTAAGTGGACGCTTCCTCAAAACCTTTGAAACCACCAATGATCATCCTATTGTCGGAAGAACCCTTGAACCCTTGAACCATCTATGATGAACATTTGTCCTAGACAGAACCCTTGAACTGACCAGGTCTACGTTCACCTCTACCCAAGTTGAGCGTAACACCATCAATGACCACTCTGTTTAAAACCATACAGCGTCTTGCATAACAAGCAGATGGTAACACAGTGTCATGGCAAGTAAGAGCTCCTTGTTGCATGTCCTCAGGGGCAGGAGTAGGGGAGTGGGTGGTGACAGGAGACTCTTCTGAAAAGCTGGTGGAAATGGAGGCATGGTCATCAATCTTAGGGGACTCAGGAATGAAGAGTGAAGTGGGAAAGTAAGTTCATTCTGGGAAACAAGGAGGTGGCACTTGGAGGATAGGGGAGGGGGTCCCTTCAACAAAAGTAGGGGCATCTAGTCATGGGTTGAAAGGAATGGTATAGGGGGTATCCCTTACATAGGTCCAGTATTTTTGAACACTCATAATCTTGAAGAATGGCTTTACAATGGGTCAGAGTGTTACAATTCACCCCTATTCTTTTCTTTTGTCATTTCATTTACTTTTCTTGTGATCCCATCACTTTTCATGTCATCTTGATTATCATCTTATGCATTTCTATCAGATACATGTCTCACTGTACAGCCTGCTTGACATCATTCCTTCTTCTTTTGTCCTCACTTGCTGTGTATTATTAATCATTCTCCAGAGTTCCTTTGCATTCTATTGCTTAGTAACTCTCCATTTCTCTTCATATATAAACCCTACAATACCCTGATGTACCTTATGCTTGACCTACCTGGAATAGCATCATACCTTACATCATACTTGATCCCTCAGATCCCTTGTCTTCCTTGAAGTCCTTGTCCTACTCCGAGTGGATGTTCCCTTAAAACCCTTGAAACCACCAATGATTGTTCTATCATTGGAAGACCCCCTTTGAACCCTTGAACCATCTACAACAAATGTTCGTCCTAGATAGAACTTTTGAACTGACTAGGACTACAATCACCTCTACCCAAGTTGAGCATAACATGAAGCAGGTTTTTGTCAATATGGTCTACTAGATGTCTAAACCCTTCCTTATAGAGGAAGTTGAGAATGAGGGAGCAGGCTTCATCAACCCCGGTTTGCATGGTGGACACAAATCATTCAGGGGAATCATAGGGAACAAGTTGGTGGACAACAAGGTGGATTACTTGGCATGTTTGAAAAAGGATGCACAGATCTTTGGTTTTTTTGTCATCATTGTAGTGGAGATTGAGTTTCATATGTAGGAAACGAGTGGGGGTGGTAAGGACTGAGGCAAAGAGGATCCTTCACAGATGGGTTGGGAGGTGATTGGAGTAGACAACATAAGGGTAGGGTAATTCGAGTTGGTTGTTCTGCACCATGTGTTAATGCTGGGCATCAGAATGTAGCACAGCGAACACTCGAAGTAGTTCGGAGACTTTGTTGTGGGTGAAGTAAAAAAGAAGAAGTGTCTCACTACCCAATGTGCACACTTGGGGCTCGTGGATGTGCTAAGTAACAACGCTGGATTGCGTAGAACTAGCTGGGGAAATACAAGTGAAGTCTGGTAACTACTTATACATATGATGTATGATACTGCACATTCCAGTGAGCGCAGTAAGGGCTATGTAACTGCACACTGCGTAAGGCGATGTGCGCAGTATGGGCTATGTATCAATGGGTAAAGGAACACAAGTCACTATATAAGGAGAATGGTGGTGAGGAGAGGTTTGGTCCGTTAAGTAGGAAAAAGCGAAGCATGACTCAACAAATGTGCGTCAGGCATTCGTAAGGTTAAGTAAGGAAAAGGTAAAGCGTGACTCAACAAGTGTTCATCAGGTGTTTGTAAGGCATGACTCAACAAGTGTTTGTCAGGCGTTCATAAGGTGTGACTCAACGAGCAAAGCAAAAAGGTGAAAGAAACCTAATGGGGAGAAGAAGATA
>JBBPLF010000418.1:0-27456 GCA_038089615.1 Aureoboletus auriporus
TTGGTAACCTATGCTAAGTACTGGATACAAACACAGACTCTCTGCCATGCAGACAGGCAAGAATCAAGAAAGAATCGGTGCGGGCGAGATACCCTACAAGTACCAAGAAATGTACTGAAATCAAGAAAAAAGGAATGCTACAAATCGCAAACCATTCGTACATCAAGAAAGAAAGGAAGAACAGAAAAGAAAGGTGTGTCGAACTGGCAAGAAAAAAGACCAGATGACCTTCCAAGGGCGACATGATTCTAATGCCGCATACGAGATGTGCGGATCGAGGGAAGATGACCCAAGGGCAGACGGGTCGACGCGAGTCGAACGGAAATAAACTTGGCATGAGGCTTGTCCAAACAGGCCGCTACAATTAATCTCATAAAAGCCCTGTACGCCGTTGATCGCACTTTGACAATATATATATACAAACTCACGTTCAACCTTGCGCCGGTAGTCTCGCACGGCCGGGAATCGCCGTGGACCACGTCGGACGCGGCTGCAAAGTCCGTGCCTAGACGTCGCCCAACCAGGCGAATTCTGCATGATGAAATTCTCCGACTTGCACGGATCCGTCCTGTTCTAAGTTCTTTCGCCATCGACCTTGATCCCAGTTTCTAACGATCGAATACCATCGGCATAATCCAAAGCATTTCAACTATCACCGCTTGAACTCCATGTAGAGCGCATCTCGAGTCTCCGTCCACGTTATCGCATCACCTGTACCGAACCCCGTCGCAGGGTACAGTGCATAGATACCAGATCGATCAAACCAGGCCTGGGTGAGAACACCGCGCCCGCGACCTTTTCCGCGCCCTAAGCGGGCGTACTAGAGAAGGCAGCGAGATAGAAGATGGGGAGAAAAGGCGTCGTCATGGAGGAAGGGGCGTAGAAGTGTGGCGTGCCGAGTATTTATGCTGTTGACTGCCTCTGTTCGATCTGGGATGCACTGCGGCATCTGAAAAGATGGGAATATTGTCGATAGGTAGAGGCGATCGATGTGACTTCAGAGGGAAACTCGCGAGTTATGCGCGAGCAATGTGCATGATGGTATCGGCGTTGTCGCAGGTCAAATAAACGGTCGATATTGAGGTTGTTAGAATATTAATGGTTCTCGGAAACTTGTTGGGGTCGACAGATGCCAATATGAGCACAGCGGGAATGGGCCTGGAATCGGGTCACAAGTCTTGTTGACGGAAACATAAGTTCGCTCTGAGTGATATGAAACTGAGTTATAGCATAAATAGATATATGGACCATACCACCAGGCGTCCACGGTGAAAGTGATCAAGGGTGCCCAGCCATGTGACTCCATGAGACTTGATGAAAGTTAACTTTCGGAGGCGTATACGGTGATCTTGGATCTGGTGGCTAAAACAGTCACCTTTCTGTCTCGGTTGGTTCAAGAACTGATGATCGAGGGAGATCCAAGTACTGAACGAAAGCCATGAACAGGACGGAAGGTGCAGGAGAAAATGTGAAAACGCAAACCTCGTAACAAGAACCAAGGCAATCTAGGCAGAAAGTGGCCGTACCGTTTCTCGGCGGCGAGGTGATCGTCGCATAGACCAGCGAAGTCTCAACGGACTGTTTCTCCATCGGGCTCCCAATTCTAACCACATCACATGGTCTAGTCACGGGCTTTGTTGAGCTCGGCGGGGACGCGATGACTGTCAGAGGATGATGACAGTACAGGGCAAGAAGAAACCCACTTGTAGGGATCCACAAGTATCTTCGGAAACCCCAGCGATACCTGAGGTTGGGGAGGGGTGAATGCTCGAGCAGGTCTCGTCTCCACCAACAGATGCTGATGCCTCAATCTGTCTGACACCCACTTTGACCACAATCGTCAAGCTCCACCTCTCGGAGTCCCTCCGGCAAAAGTACCGTCAGGAGTCCACCGCCGTGGAACTCCTCAAGGTTCTCCAGCATCGAACGACGCACAACGCGCGGTTCTTGCCCATTCTTGGGGGTCATTATCGCGTTGGACCTCCCAGTCGTTGATATGAAGATTGGGAGCAGGAGGATGCAAAGGGAAGAAACGACAGAGAAGCTGACTTACCGTAGCCATGGATTCTATCCCATTGGGATCGGAGGCTGACCCAGTCAACGGCTGACCCGATGAAATTTTTTGACATATTCTGTTCAAATGCGGGCTTGCTGGATAATGGAGGAGGCTCTCACCCAGAGTCTTGGGAATGCAACCGGGATAAGGCCATTGGTAGTAATCATGGTTCAATTTTTTCAAGAATGAGTTCGAATGCGCCGAGCCATCGTAAGTCGGGTCTTGCTCTCTTTGCTTTTCACCCTCTTTCTTAGGAGGATGCCCATTTATCACTTGGGTTGAACACGAGTCCGGTTTCGAAATATGTCGAGTATATGCAAGCCTTGAGTGAACATGTGCAGACGTCAACGTCATCACTCGCATCGTAGATGCTGTCGTAAAGAAGCTTGTTGATCAGTTCATGGAACAAAATACAAAATGTATGTCTAACGAACTGTGTCCAGGTTTGCCTCAACTTGAATCAAGTCATCCGACGGGTGTGAGACGAGCAGGTCAATGAGTTTCACTGTATCCAGAACGCTCATTAAGGCTTTCAAAACTTGTCAGACATCCCGGATGTGGAATAATGGTATGGGGTAGTAGTACTGGATGTTACCATCTTGCAATCCTTAACTACATCGGGACCCCTGTCACCGATCACTCACCCCGTTGTCTTCCAACCGCAACTCGCTAATTCGTCGTCCGAGACTAAGTTGGTATTCTTCAACCCGGTCTAACGCGTGTGTTCTGTGCGCCTTCGAATGATCTGAACAACCGAAGGGTACAACCGCGAAGTTCGTCAACCAAACCATTGTGGGGTTCCGTGGTTGAACGTTCGAAGTGTCGTGCACCTCGAGTAAGGTCGCGGACGGGGTGCGGGCAGTGACGGGACATGGGTAGTTGTGAACGCGCGGAGACGATCGGCAAGGTGAGAAGCAGCGCATGGAGGAGAGAAACAGCTTTTTTATATCGAGCGAGTCTGTCGAAGAATTCCAGCTGATCGACCCTAGTAGTGTTGGTACTGGCGATTCAAGTACGAAGCCATCTGCTCAAGCTCACTGGGTAATTGATTTTCTTTCATCTCAACCACCACCACCTCATGGCTGATCCCAGCGGCGCAGCACCACAACCAGGCCCTAGCCAAGAGTGTCCACTGTCCACTTCCAACCAGGAAGTCATCTCCATTCCCTTCAATAACCAAGTCAGCATTGAGGGGACGCTTCCACAAAAACACACTAACCCGGAGTTGAAACCATTCGTTATTCCGAAGGTTGTTGGTTAGGACCCGTCCAAGACAGTCAATACAACCGTAGGTCTGTATGGTGTGGTGTGGACACTTGTCATTGAAATATTGATAACTCTATGCAGCTCCCGACCGACAAGTCTCGAGAGAGTGCAGAAGACCGTCGTGCATGTCATGAGTTAGAGCTTTCCAAGGCAAGCCACAACGCCATCACTGCACGTTTGTAGTATGAGCGCCATCGTGTTCAAGAACCCGAAATGATACGCATCATCGCAATTCACGATTGCAAAGAGACGGGAGCTGCTTTGCATATAATACGGAAATAGAAGAACTTCTGCGTGACTCGGCGCGCGAAGCTAGCGGTAGACTTAGCGAACACGAAAAAAATGAGAGCGATATACTACAAACCCATTCCTTCTGACGAACAAGATGATGATATGTCCTCAGGCTAGATTATGTGTAGTATTGTAGTGTATGATTAGGCTAGAAGCAACTAGAACTTTAATTACCGATTAGATAATCATTGTGGGACGCGCGTCCTCCTCAAGTCGAGTCTCTTCTTTCTTCTTCCCAACCACCACCATCACTACTCGCCTCATATTTACTGAGTATGGCTGATCCCAGCGGCGCAGCACCACAACCAGGCCCAAATGACATATCGACGGCTATCCTCCGCCCAAAGAAGTCGTATGTGTACCCTTGACTCCCGCATCCTTGTAGATCTGACGCGCCCTGCAGTCCAAATCGTCTCATTGTAGACGAGGCGTCTTCGGATGACAACTCTGGCAAGTCTCTCCTCGTCTCTACCTTGGGTGACCTCGTTCGAATGTAATACAGTCGCAACCCTCAACCCCGCAACGATGGAGATCCTTTCGCTATTCCGGGGAGATACCATTATCGTACGGTATGCATCAATCGCGACCTCGTTCTATCTTGTGATTTCTTACACCATGTAGGGGGAAAAAACGTCGCGACACTGTCCTCATCTGCTTGACCTCGGATGAAGTCGAAGAGGGGCGTATCCAGTTGAACAAGGTTGCCCGAAACAACCTTCGCGTGAAGCTTGGCGATCTCGTCAACGTTCACCAATGTCTCGACATCAAGTATGGAAAACGGATACATGTCCTCCCCTTTGACGACTCCATAGAGGGTCTGAGTGGCAACCTGTTTGAGGTCTATCTCAAGCCTTACTTCCTCGAGGGTAATTTTTGAGACGGTCTTTTGTATCGAATAATTCGCTTATCTTGTGCCAGCCTACCGTCCTGTTCGCAAGGGTGATACTTTCCTCGTACGAGGAGGTATGAGGACAGTTGAATTTAAAGTTATCGAAACCGATCCTGCCGAGTACTGTATCGTTGCTCAAGACACCGTCATCCATACGGGTGTGTATATCGTGCCCTCTTGGAAGCATATGTCTGACAGGTCATTCAGAGGGTGATCCAGTCAAGCGCGAGGACGAAGAAGCAAACCTCAATGATGTTGGGTATGATGATATCGGGGGTTGTCGCAAGCAGATGGCACAGATTCGTGAACTCGTCGAGCTGCCCCTCCGCCATCCTCAGCTCTTCAAGTCGATCGGTATCAAGCCACCACGCGGTATTCTTATGTATGGACCTCCAGGAACAGGTAAAACGCTCATGGCTCGTGCGGTAGCCAATGAAACTGGCGCATTCTTTTTCTTGATCAATGGTCCGGAAATTATGAGTAAGATGGCTGGTGAGAGTGAGAGTAATCTGCGCAAGGCTTTCGAAGAGGCGGAGAAGAACTCTCCTTCCATCATCTTCATTGACGAAATCGACTCAATCGCCCCTAAACGTGAAAAGGTTCGGACAATCCGTTCCGTCCGAGTTTAGTATTTACTTTGTTTGCAGACGAATGGAGAAGTCGAGCGCCGTGTCGTGTCTCAACTCCTCACTCTCATGGACGGTCTCAAGGCGCGGTCAAACGTCGTTGTAATGGCTGCCACCAACCGACCCAACTCGATCGACCCAGCACTCCGCCGCTTCGGTCGTTTCGATCGTGAGGTCGATATCGGCATTCCAGACCCCACTGGACGTCTAGAAATTCTTCGTATCCACACCAAGAACATGAAATTGGCTGACGACGTTGACTTGGAGCAGGTAGGCACCGTGCTGGCTCGATCGTGACCTCGTAGGAGCTCTAAATGTCTTGGGTGCACAGATTGCAGCTGATACCCATGGTTACGTTGGTTCGGATATTGCTTCGCTTTGCTCCGAAGCCGCCATGCAACAGATCCGAGAAAAGATGGATCTGATTGATCTCGATGAGGACACTATCGATGCTGAAGTCCTTGACTCGCTCGGTGTTACCATGGACAACTTCCGTTTTGCCCTCGGCACTTCCAACCCTTCGGCACTCAGAGAAACCGTCGTCGAGGTACCGACCGTTACATGGGACGACATTGGTGGTCTCGAGCAAGTCAAACTCGAACTCCAGGAAACCGTGCAATACCCTGTGGACCATCCCGAGAAGTTCCTCAAATATGGTATGGCGCCATCAAAAGGTGTCTTGTTCTACGGTCCTCCTGGAACTGGTAAAACATTGCTTGCCAAAGCCATTGCCAACGAGTGCAATGCCAACTTCATCAGTATCAAGGGTCCTGAACTACTTACCATGTGGTTCGGTGAATCCGAAGCCAACGTTCGTGATATTTTTGACAAGGCACGCGCTGCTGCACCTTGTGTCATGTTCTTCGATGAGCTGGATTCCATTGCGAAAGCGCGTGGAGGATCGATGGGCGACGCAGGTGGAGCTGGTGATCGTGTGCTCAACCAGATCCTCACCGAAATGGACGGTATGAACGCCAAGAAGAACGTCTTCATAATTGGTGCAACCAATCGTCCGGATCAAATTGATCCTGCCTTGTTACGTCCTGGACGATTGGACCAGTTGATCTACATCCCACTTCCTGACGAACCATCACGCCTGTCTATTCTCCAAGCTCAGCTCAAGAAGTCTCCCGTGGCACCCGATGTCGATCTCCCCTTCCTGGCCAAGACGGCGCATGGGTTCTCTGGTGCTGATCTGACGGAAATCTGTCAACGTGCCGCCAAGCTCGCTATTCGGGCGAGTATCGAATCGGACATCAGGCGGCAGAGAGAAAAGCGAGAAAAGGAGGAGGCTGCTGGTGATGATGCCGAGATGGACGAAGACGAAGAAGAGGATCCTGTACCACAGATTACCAAGGAGCACTTCGAGGAGGCGATGAAGTATGCGAGACGGTCTGTGTCTGATCAGGACATCAGGCGATATGAGATGTTTTCACAGGTATGCTTTTTTTGGGTATAGGACGGGGGCTTTACTCACGTGCACTTGTACAGAACCTACAGCAATCGCGTGGTTTCGGAAACAACTTCAGGTTCCCAGAGGGTTCCGGTCCTTCTGGCTCGACAGCAGCGCCACCCGGTAACACTGGATTCCAGGACGACACGCAAGAGGACGATTTGTATGCTTAGAACAGAAACGGTCAAACTGTTTCCCTTGACGTTCTTGCTTCGAAGAGGACACGACTTGATCTGCAGATTTACCACCCATTGAATGTCGATGTTGCTCATCGTGTCGCCTGTAGTACTAGTTCCCTTTTCTTTTGTACGTAACAATGAACTTCATCGGTAACTACCACGAGTCGTGGTAATGCATGGTACGCGCAGACGACATACTGATTCAATGTCTGATTTGCATCCGGTTCATCAGATGATGATACTATCCGGTCATGAATGGGGTCGGTCACAGTCAGACGTAGTCTGGTGACCAATCCGTCTATGCGGCAACTACTAGTAGTAGTAATAGCTCCTAGCTTTATACAAGGAGCTCAATGGACCAGCCATCCTCTTCCTCTGGACAAAAACCACGACAGTCCCAGGTCGAGGGTATTAAAGAGGTACTGATAATCGTACATGGTGGCAAAATCTCGTTGCTCGACTTGTACTATTCGACCCCTGCGAGAACGAGTTCCGAGTGTGCCGCACAGCTATGTATTCTGTTCCAAAGGACGGCCCACCAAAGAAGCTACATACTCTCTTTAATCTCATCCTGAGCGCTCCTCGTGGTGGACCGCTTTTCGCGACTGGATTGGCGCTCAAGCTGCCGACATCATAGCAAGTAGGATATATGACGAAATGGATGAAGTCAAGGATACGCTGCGAGGTACGATCGATTTGATAACACCCGAGTCCCTTTTAACCAAAGACATCAATTCAAGCATGCACAATGTCATGAAGCAAACCGCACCAACGCTCGATCGTGTTCTCGAAAGCGCATCTCAGACCAATCGTGCCCGGAAAGAAAATACAAAGACAACCACCACTGTAATGATTACTTTCATTGATTCATCGTATCTTGACCTGAATAGAATCAGCGAGAGCGTTTTCCAACTACTCGCCAGGGTATTGACGAGTCGCCCAGATTGTTTTCTCGCCGACCTCCCGACGCACTTGGGCACGGCGCGACAGATGATGGCACACTCGCAACTTGATGAACGACGGGGTCCCCCACTCCCAACAGTAACGCCCTCCTCGGGCTTTCGTCGCGGCGGGCGAGGTTCCAGAGGTGTTGGTGTGGATGCGGGCATTGAACGTCGTCCCATAGATGGAGACGCTCGCGGTGGCACTCGTGTTCTGGATGGTTGGATTGAGGGGGCCGGTGTTTGAGGATGGGTGGGGCGGTGGGTCGAGGACAGAGTATAGTGCCTTGAGGGTGTAGATTCGAGAGTGGGTGGGTGAGCAGAGGGCGCCGATGGAGGCGGATGTGCATGCGGGGATCAAGCGGGTGAGGGAGATGCGGGACGGACGGTTTGGAGATGGACATGGGGTCAGGTGAAACTCGATTGAACGGTGATTTCAGGCGAGTGGCGCTCAGCTTGACCTCGTCTGAGAAATGGAACAACAGATACAGTGCATACCAAGGATCTCATATTTCCTACACCGTGCTACGTGCATCTACAATACACACACTTCATGATCGTAGACTCCGGAAACGGTGTTCTCAGGATCAATAATTGGTCGGTCGTTCAAGTCACCGCTGCCATCTGCGAGATCACTAGTACTGTCGTGCGATGGACTACATGTTCGGTTGTTGCTTGTAGTCGCTTTGCATGAATTAACGGTCAGACGATGTCTGAGGAGTCGTCTACCTATGACGTCCCTGGTTTACCCAGTAGTCTCGCTCGCATCGACGCTCTCTGTGGCGGTAACGGCTACCAAACAGCCTTTCAAACTCTCCCCTCGTATTCGCTGCCTTGCCCAGTTTGCATGCAAGGTAGGCCATTGGCACCCTCGGCGCCTTATTCGTCACTTACGTCGCCGCCCTCTACTGGAGCACCATGTACTTCTCACCCTTGACCACTTCATCAGCGTCGTTGGTGGTGTTTGTCTCACCACCGCCTTCTTTTGACGTCTTCATGCCCGACGAGCGCTATGGACATTCCCCAGTCTGAATCACCCGGATAACCAGGTTCAGAGCGAGCTTGTGAGCTGCATGGAGTCCCAGCGAGTATGAAGTCTCCCGGAGGAAGAGAATGTTATAGTAGGTTGCACACAGCGAGCATGACCGGTTTCATTCGTGCCGAAGAGAATGGAGCTTGATGGTATCCGATCGGCAACAAGGGTTTTGTCTTTCCTCGGTAATCTTGATTCATGTTACCCATCAATGCCCAATCTACATCCAGTTTTGATTTTCGTACAATTCTGTGTCAGAGGCGTCATGATGCTAACCATTGAGAGAGTATTCTCTCTCTCGACGTTGTTTTGCATCGTAATCAGCGCATCGAACATCTTCTGACCTGTCTCGTCGACTGTGTCTCGAAACACGTTCCGCGCACGCCCCGACCGCCCTCGAGTATCACGCATCGATGCGTCAAGCGTGACTCGCCGTTGCTTGGTGCCATACGCTGCACAATGGAGAATGTTGGAAGTATAAAACAGTGTTTCGCTAGCTATATGAAAAGTCAGCACATTGCCACCATACACTCAAGGAGACTTGCGTTGGAGCGTGAGTTGAATCGCACCAAGCATAGTGAGTGGGGTGGTTGTTACTTAGTCCTTATTTTCTTGTGGGATATAAGGACGACGTAGAGACAAGCGTCTCTGTAGAGTGCAGCTGAGGGGACGCACACACCCGTACCCACATGTTCCATTACACCTGAGCGGATTAGCGATCGCCGATACACCAACGAAAGCACGCGTACCCCATGCGACCACGTTGCAAGCGCCCTATGCTCCCTCTCCATGCTCGCATCCTCTCGCACGCAATGCCATCGTAACGCAAAATCACGCTCCACCGGGTGCATTAACAGGTTGAACAGTTCTGCTAGCGGCCACATGTAAACTGCGCAATCGCATAGCCACATGTGTGGTACGTACTCGTCTGCGGTGCGTCCCTAAAAACGTCGGTGCGACCGTCCGGACGCCCTCGGACGTGGAATCGTCGAATGTCGACGGTGTATCGGTGGGGTCAGGTGCCTGTGCGCATCTTGGTGGTGGCCCGTGCGTAGGGCGGGAAGGAAGTCTGGTGGGATGAGGGAGAGGATGAGGACGCAGAATATCGTGACAAGGTCGCCAACGTTCCGAGCGCGCTTTCGGTCCGTGCAGCATGATATGGCACGCTTGAAGCCCAGAAACATTCGAACGCCGCTTCCACCCCCGACACGTTATCACCGTCGTATCACTCCACAGATTGGTACGCCACTTTTAACTACATCTTTGCCTTGATTATTGAATCGTAACAGATTCAGAACCCACACCCTTTATCTTCATCTACCTCTGCGTTCTCGCCAGCCCACATGTCAAACGCTGATATCTACAAGCCAAAATTTGGTTCGAGGCTGTTACAGCATCTGAAACTACCCACTTCAAATGTGGGAATTTCGACAGACAGAGATATGAAGCAAGGAAATTTTCGCCATTTTCCACTGGCATAGCTTATACACAGATCCCATTCTTCATTGGGCCAACGGCGTATCTTCCAACACCAGGATCCATTGGCTTTGCGGTGATGCTGGCTTAGGCAAGAGCGCCGTAGCCCACTCTGTTGCCGAGGAATGCTTTGCTGCTGGTCCGGACCCTCTCAGACCAGGTCTGTGCGTTGCGTACCTGTTCTTCTACAGGAACGACCTTAAGTCATCCTAGTCTCGCCATCCGCACAATCGCCTATCAACTCGTCGTCAACAATTCGGATATCTGCGTCGTTATCTTCTGCGTCGTTATCTTGGAAGCTATCAAGAACCCCAATATAGCCACGGAATCCCTTGATATTCAGTTTTCAAAGCTTCTACTTGAATAATTGGTTGCCGGGAAGTCCAACCATGCTGAAACTCTCACGTCTCATGGAGGGGTCTTCATTTTGGCGACAACGGTGGCATCGTTCGTTGAAAATGCTTTTCATCCACAAACCAGCCTCGAGTATCTGCTCATGTCGGACAGTACCAGCAGCATTGAAAGGCTCGATAGCCTATTTGCTACGGTTCTGGAATCAGCTGGAAACTGGAAGGATCCCCGCTTTGTCGAAGAATTCCGCGATATTGTCGGTGCTGTCCTTATTGGACGGGCGCCAATGACCATCCTGGTCATTGATCAACTTCTAGGATTGACGCGCTCGTCATCTACCATCCTTTCATCTTTTCGATTCCTCCTTCAATACAGTCAAGATAAACCCATCAGGACTCTTCACGCGTCTGTTACCGACTATCTCACGAATCTGACATCGTCTGGGAAGAAACCATGGTTTATCGATATACCGGATCGGCACCAGTTTCTGGCCCGTTGCTGCTTACGTCTCATGACGGAGAAACTGCGGTTCAACATATGCGATTTTGATACGTCTCATTTATTAAACGAGGATGTCCCTCGCCTACGTGACCGTGTTCAGAACTCCATTCCGGATCCCCTTAAATACGCCTGTCAACATTTCGCAACTCATTTCCATCTCTCGAACACTGAGCCGTCTGAGTTTGGCGGGCCTTCTGGTATCGAGCACTTCATGCGTTTTCGATTGCTTTTTTTGGTTGGGGGCTTTGAGTCTGGTAGGTGAAGACAAGGTGGTTATACCAGTCATGGAAACACTTGAGCAATGATATCGGGTGAGTCAGTCTCTCCTGTCACATATTCTTCTAAATTGACAATGAAATAGAGCAGCAACAAGGAGTTGGCTGATCTCGCATATGAGGTCGTCAAGTTCATGTCCATTTTTCGAGGAATCGTTTCTCAGAGCACACCACACTTATGTGTCTGGATTGCCAATGTGGCGACAGGGCTCGCATATTCAACGCATATACGGTGAAAAATTCCGGGAGATAGTTCGAACGAAGGGCGTCGGTGTGGATCACATGCCATCTTTGCAGTGTGTTACGAGAGGGCATACTAGTTGGGTCCTGTCAGTCGGGTTCTCATCTGACGGAAAGCGCGTCGTCTCCAAGTCTCGCGACAGTACAGTGCGAATTTGGGACGCCGAGACAGGGTCTGTCGTAGCTTGGCCTTTTAATGGACACTCTCGATCGTTCACTTCGGTCGGCTTCTCACCCGACAGAAAAGCGCGTCGTCTCCGGGTCTGACGACAATACCGTGCGAATTTGGGATACCGAGACAGGGTCTATCGTAGCTGGGCCTTTCAATGGACACCTTGGTTGGGTCAATTCAGTCGGGTCCTCACCTGATGGAAAGCGCGTCGTCTCCGGGTCTGAAGACAATACAGTGCGAATTTAGGATGCCGAGACAGATGGAAAGCACGTGGTCTCCGAGCCAAGATCTGAGCCAGGATCTGCTAGGCTCTTCACAGCATTCACTTCTTTAGTCAGATCAGTCGGATTTTTAACTCACGGAAAGCACGCCGTTATCCACGACTCTCAGGATCTGGGGTCCTTACCACATGTCTACCATCACGACAATCCATCTACATGGAAACTCCATGATGATGGCTGGCTTCAAAGCACATCTGGTGCCCTCGTCCTTTGGATACCACACTACTACCCGAGGTCTGGATTCTGCTTCCCTCCAGCAACCGTGCTTATCCAAGACGGTGTTCCGATGACACAATTCGATATGAGTTTTTGTGCATGGGGAACGATGGACAGAGTGGTGTTTTGACGGCACACTCGGCTACTGTAGTTACTAGTTTGTAATATCATTATTTTATATGAATCTCTGTGCTATGAACAATTGAGGGATTTGAGGGTGCTTTCAAGGCAAACTTCCTTTTACCTCGCACGGCGGTTTGGCTAACGGCGCCCAAGTCAATGGCATGTCCTTTAGTCGGGACACTTGGCACGACGCTTTTGATTTTATAGTAACTGTAACTCGAAGTACATTAGCCACCTCGAGTTTGAGACTGTTATTTGATTTCTTCAACCATAGTACTTTTGTTGTGTTGACATCGCCGGAGGAAAAAGACGTTGTCTCTGGGTCCAACGACAGCACAGTGCGGATCTGCCAGTGGAATGCTGAGATACCGAGGCAGGGTCTCTCGTCGCTACCAGTGGGCCCTCTCAGATGGCACACGATCGAGCACCAATCCCATCCCATCCGTCGGATTTTCACCCAATCCAAAACACTCGGCCACGTTGTCTCCGAGTCTGAAGACAATACAGTGCAAATTTGGAATGCCGAGACTCGGACGGTGTACATTGTAGCTGCCAGTGGGCCCTTCGAGGGACACTTCAAGTAGGTCACACCCGTTGAATTTCTGAGACTGTAGCTGCCTGGGCGTCCAAGCGACTCACCAATTGGGTCCCGTCAGAGTTATACCTTCAAGGTATGCAGCCTTCGGTAGGGGACTGGGACACCCACACAATTTCATGATCGTAGACTTGGCATTCCGGAAAGGGTGTTCTCAGAATCAGTGATCGAGGTCGTTCAAGTCAACGCCGTTATCTGCGAGATCGCTGTCGTGCGATAGACTAAAGGTTCGGTTGTTGCTTGTGGTTGCTTTGCATGAACTGACAGTCAGACGATGGCCGAGGAGACTTGCTGACGTTGGACTCTCTCGACGTCCACCTTTCTCAGCCCCTCTGACTCGAACGGTGACCATGTCATCTGATCGGAAATGGATGTATCAACAGGCTGAGGTTGGAGTATAGAAGTTATACGGATTCTAGCCATGCATAATGCATCAACTCTTGTGCTGCAGGATGCAAGGCAGGATTCAATGTAAGGCAACGACGGATAAATGCTGCAGCACCTGGTACATCTTCCCCGTTGACTTTGGCGTCATACAAGATGTCTTCGAGGGAGGTTGAATTAGGCTTGGTGACTTCACGAACATTTCCTGCAAAGAAAAGAAAAGAAAACGTCGAAATATTCAACACAGAGCTTGAGAATGCTTGCCACATACCTTCCATGTCAAAGAAAGTAGAGCGCAGGAGACAACTTCCCAGGAATTGGCAGGGAAATGGACCAAGGTACTCCACCATCTTCTGCAGGTGGGTATTGTCCGTGGAGCATGAGGTTTGGTCAAAGAGTGTGTGATTTGTAATAATTTCAAAGAGCTTGTATGAAAGAGTGAAAATTCAATCAGGATTCAGAAAGTTCAACTTGTGACGCACGAAATGACCCACTGGCCATGTGTCAATGGATAGGGACCACCGGCCGTCAAGAATTGCCTCAGGTGCACGGAAAACCGAGGGATTAGTACCTATCCAACGAGCCTCAGGCCACTGAGACGGTGACATGGCTTTATCGTCGACTTTAACCCCTTCGAAGTCATCGTGTGAGCACACTCAAGCAAGAAAGAGTGTGCCCACACCTAGACCCTAGTTGACGAGACAAGCAGATATGTCATCCAATGCAAAGGAAATGGAAAGGTCTGGAGGGCGTGCGAGGATGGATTCTGAAGGCTGCTCCTTCTCGAGTGGGGGGTCGAAAGTGAGAGTTGGGTTCGCTCGCAGATAATCTTCGATCTGTGCACGGGACATTTCAGGGAGTCTAACAAGAACGTTGTCGGATTTGACATCCGAATGTCGAATCCGCTAGAATGAACCATCCAAGAGGCAAAGTATTTAAATTACCTGCGTGAATATACCTACACTCGTGAATGTAGCTGAGAGCAAGGAGGAGTTGTTTGATGATGCGCCTCGCGATGCGTATCGTGAATGTACTCCGACCGAGAGGGCGAATGGTTTTCAAACTTAAGCCCAAGACATCTGTCACGAAGTAAATGTGATCCAACCGCCCAGGGGTGTAAAAGTGATCCAGGGGGGCCAGACAATGTTGAAACCCCGGACGACCATGGTTGTGTGATCCAATCGCTGCGAGCGGTTCATGTTCTGTGGTTGACCGTAGGGAGAAGAATTTGTCCATAAATTAGCGCATGTATGCACATTGACAGAAGTGGCTTACATTGCGAGCCATACAGTGCATTTTCAGAACATGATTGAGTGGTGATCGTACACTGAGGGCAAGAAGACAAACCATGCGCACTAGCTCGTACCGCCCCTTGACGCCTAAACGATGCCCAAACGATGTAGGAGGGTAGAACTCAGGCTTATCACGGTTGCAGAACCTTGATGCGGGCTTGAACGGCGATGCAAAGAAGGAAGAATGCGGAAACAATACTGGAACTTCAATGGGTTCAGTGGCCAAGTTTCGATGTTGATCTAGACTGACTCCTATTTTTTAAATGAAGTTGACGCAAATATAGGTAAAACCTTGACCTTGACCTTGTTCCTTCCACAACCACCATCGACATCGACCTGATTGACGTGACTCTACAATCTCTACTGATCATTGATCACCATTTGCTCATGACACCTTGTACGCAGCTGGAGACACCATTTACGTTGGATGAACATTGAACTCGGGTTGTAGTGGTGTCTCGCGTCCAGTGGGCGAGGTTGGGCACCTATAGACTGGTATTTAAAGGATATATTGACGTTCGTAATGGTCGACGGTCTCGTCGAGCTTTTGGCAGAGATCGAGATTCTTGGGCCTTTTTGCGACGAGCTGCGCCATCCATTGTTCTGTCCGCATAAGTGAGACACAGGAATGACGGAGGTGTGAATGACAGCATGTATGGACTTACCTTCCAAGCAGGAACCCACTTGGTCATAACCAACGCTACCAAGTGATTTCCCAGAGCAAGCATCCCTGTCCTTGTCATGGCATTTAGTTTGTTTGTAGATCCCATGAATCGCAGCAAGGAGCATTGCATGCTGAGAAGTTCGGATTGGAGAAGGATGGATCTTGTCGTCGACTGGGATGTGGACGTCTGGTCTGCACAAGTTACAATCCAAATATCAGCCGTCGCCCCCTCCGAGCATGCGTCATCGACGAGCGCCACCTCATAAGAATGATATCTCTCTCGTTGCTATCAAAAGTGACAATGCCGCGGTGTAATGTGAGTAGACTCATACAGAGCAGGCCAAGAAGCGATCGCAACTCAAACAAGTCAGGAAGAGGTCCTCTATCGGCTTTCGTTCAAGTTGTGCGGGCTTCGCAAAGGATGAAACGAGTGCGATTACGCCTTAGATCACTGAGGGAAGGACAGTTCGTGAGCCTCAGCGGGTCATACCTGGGCCAAGTCGGGCTCAGTAACGTCCCCGATGATATCAAAGAGGGTTGAACACCTTTGATGACTCGACGGTCCAAAGATGTTGCGTTAGCGTCACTCGGCTCAAGGATGTAGTTGTGCTTCCCACGTTACGTTCGACGTATTACGCCAGGTGGGTTCACCATTTGTCAAACAGCCGTGATCGGTTCGTTTACTTCATTCAATAGTTTACACATTTCAGTCCGATCCTACACCAACGCCCGATTCTATGACCGAACCCATGGGACAAAGAAATGCCAGATCCTGCATAAATACCGTCGATGGGATCCCCGTATGGCCTCACAACACATTCTTCCCTCAGCATGGCCATTTCTACTTCCTTGACATACTCTGACTACGATGTATCCTATCCCCCGCTCGACGGATCTCTGTATTTCCCAGAGATCATCGAGTTTAATGCAAAGCATAACCCCACCCGTACATTTTACACCTTTCACGACGCGCGCGTCGATGCTCTCTGCCACGTTTCCCATTTAGAATTTTATCGTGCGTGCCAACGCGTCGCCCATGCTGTCCGTCCAGAGCGTCAGGGCCCCGACAACCAAGTCGTGGCCATCATCGCCAACTGCGACACAATCCTGTACCACGCCCTCACAATGGGCATCGTCTTCGCCGGCCTCATCGTACGTTGTCGTTTTCTTCTCCGAAATGGTTCGACTCACTTGTCCATACAGCCATTCTCAATGTCGCCACGCAATTCGCCAGCTGCGGTGGTCAACATGATGCGCAAGACAGGGTGTCGTCGTGTGATTGCCAGTCATTCTCAAGGACCGCTCTTGGACGGAATTCGAACCGAGTTTGAGTCGGACAAGGTCGAGATCGAGATCGGGGAGCCCCCTGCGCTTGCGTACGCATATCCAAAGCTTGGAACGGAAACGGCGAGCACGCCGTTTGTGCCATATCCCAAGGCCGACAAACGACCCGTCGACGACGCCACCATGTTCTACCTCCACTCGTCGGGCAGCACGGGCTTTCCAAAACCCATCCCAATCACGTACCTGACTGCCATTCATTGGTGCACTACACGTGCGTGTTGTGTTTCAATTCATGAGTCAATGAAACTCACCTCCCATCAGCTGCAGTATTAGAACACATCGATTTCCCCATTGATATCCGAATTGGTGGGGTGTCGCTCCCGCCGTTTCATGCCCTCGGCACGTGTGTACAGCTATGTTATCCTATCGCGTCTCTCAAGAGCGTGTGTGTGTTTGCCCCAACGTCTTATGAGGATCCCACCACGCCGCCCGTGATTGCGAACGCGCAAAACACGATCGACGCGCTCAAGCGGACCAAAGCGACCTCGGTCGTGGCGGTTCCCGCGTTCATAGAGGAATGGGCCACTTCGCCCGACGTTATCCAGTACCTTCGCACGGTTCAATATGTGGTGCGTCTCTCTTTTTTATATATAAAATTTTTTATGTATTCTTTACCAATTTTGTCAAGGTCGTTTCGGGTGGACCCATTGCGAAAAAGACGGGAGATGATTTGGTAGCGGCAGGGGTCCCCCTGTCCTCGCTCTATGGAGCGACTGAAGTGGCCGCCCTCACATACGCATTCCGAGCGCCCGCCGAACGCACTCTCTGGGACTGGATTCGATTCGGACCAAATCAGCGTATTCGATGGGTAGACCAGGGAGACGGGACGTACGAATGCCAAGTCCTGGTACGTGTGTCGTTTTTCTCGCTAATGTATGCTGATGACCATCATCAACAGACGTGTCCGACGCACCAAGTGTCAGTGGAAAACTTGCCTGATGTCAAGGGCTACGCCACCTCGGACGTCTTTACCAAACATCCTGCCATCAAGGGACTTTACCAGCTTGTGGGTAGGTTGGACGACGTCCTCGTGCACGCATCGGGCGAAAAAACAGTCCCGGCACCGATGGAATCGCTGATCGGATCGAGCCCCTATGTAGCGGGCGTATGCATGTTTGGTCGCGGAAGGAATCAAACCGGAGTCCTGATCGAACCGCGCGCAGAGTATGCGATCGACATCTTGTCTGATGCGGAGGTCGCCGCTTTTCGAAACAAGATTTGGTCCGTGTTTTTTTTTTCTGGTTGTTCGGCGCGAGCTGACGAGCGTAGGGGAGCGGTACAAGAAGCCAACAAGGGGTCGCCGGCCCATAGCCGGATCTTCAAAGAGATGATTTTGGTGACGAGCAGAGAGAAACCGATGATGCGTGCTGGCAAGGACACAGTGATCAAAAAAGGAACGATGGCGTTATATGCATCGGAGATTGATGCCTTGTGAGCGTTCTACGCAATCTGTTTGTATTGTTTCTAACAACGGACATGCGTAGGTACACGTCGATGGAGACGAGCGCCAAGGCTGGGTCGAATGTTCCGCTGCCTGGCACGTGGACACAATCCGAGGTCGAAACGTGGTTGATGGCACACGCGACAGCAGTCAATGGGGATGTACCCATCGAGGTCGATAAAGACGTGTTTGAACAAGGATTTGACAGGTGCGTGCTACCTACAATATTTATCATTTGACCGACTCTCTTTCACAGCCTCTCTTCGACCTTGTTCAAGAACCGCATTATCGGCTCATTCGCAGCGTCAGAACGAGACACGGTCCGTGCAGTAGCATCGAAGATCGGACAGGATGTCGTCTTTGCGAACCCGACTATTCGGGTACTTGCGGGGCACCTGGTTCGACTAATGACGGGAGAGGACAATGCACCGTTGGACCCGAGGGCAGAGATCGAGGCCATGATATCCAAATATAGTGTCGGCCTCGAGAAACCGGTGACTACAAGGGCGCGGAACGATAGTTTCCGTGTGGTGTTGTTGACAGGTTCGACGGGTGGGCTGGGTTCGTATTTGCTTGCATCCTTGTTGAATCGCGGGGACGTCGGGGTCGTATATGCGTTCAACCGGCCTTCCAAGACATCAACGATCCACGAACGACAACGCGCCGCATTTGAAGACCGTGGACTGGATACCGCCATTCTCGATTCGAAGAAATTGATTTATATCGAAGGGGACGCGGCACAACCACATCTATCGCTGGACCACCAAACGTACGACAAGATCTGCGATTCGTTGACGGTCATAATTCACAATGCATGGCGACTCGATTTCAATCTTGGATTATCGTCGTTTGAGCCACATGTGAGGGGAACGCGACACCTGATCAACCTCGCGCGTGCGTCCAACGGGGCGAGGTTCATGTTTACATCGTCGATCGCGTCAGCACAGGGATGGGATATTCGCAACGGGCCAGTGCCGGAAGAGGTACCTTTGGATACGGGGGTCGCTGTAGGACCAGGGTATGGTGCAAGTAAATACGTCTCTGATCGGGTAAGTGTGCATGTGTGTTGAATAATGCGGATTGATCTTATCTGAATATAGATCCTTGCGATGAGTGGATTGCCAGCGACCTCGTTCCGGATCGGACAGATTACGGGGGGTGCACCACGGGGTGCGTGGTCGACGACAGACTGGGTTCCTATCCTCATCAAGACGAGCCTGGCCTTGGGGGCGCTTCCCTTGGCTGGTGGGGTTAGTCCTTTCTACTCATCCGTGAAACATTGTGCTGACGGCTTCGAAGGTCATATCATGGATACCCCCAGACGCCGTGTCTGGTACGATTTTGGATGCGGCATTTTCGGACGGTGTACCGCCGCGTGCCGTGAACGTGGTACATCCACAGCCAATTGCATGGGAACAGGTGATGGGGTGGGTCGGCGATGTGTTGTATCGGCGCGGTGTAACGCCAACGCGGCTGGAAATGATTCCGTTTGGAGAGTGGGTGACACGGCTGGAGGCATGCGAGGGGGATGCGAGACGCGTGGTAAGTCACGTTTTCGTTGAACGTCGGCCTTTTTTGAGTGACAAGGACAGCCTGCGATTAAGATGATCGGGTTTGTCAAGTCGTTGGCGCATGAAGAGGGTGACGAGGCGGGTGGATTCCCGAGTTTTGTGGTGGGAAATAAACAGGCTGTCGAGGCGGTGTCGGAGGGGGATGTTGAGCGGTGGATTGAGTATTGGATGGCCGTGGGCATGTTTGAGTAGGACGGGCGGTGTCCGCGTTGCGTCTGCAGTCCTTGTCGTAGATCCAGCATTCTAGGTGTCTGTTGAATCCGAATATGTTCAGATGTTGTCGTACATTCCTTGTGTGACATCCGTAAGGCATCCTGATGATAGAGATAGTGTACTGGAGCTTATCCTGTATTTGATGTCGCCGTACTCACTAGTGGGGACACATGCATGCGCGCGCGACCACGAATTCGATCGGGGATGTGATGTAGGTCCTTCAAGCTTCAAGTTCATCGGCATGTTTTGAAAAAAGGATTGGATTTGGTGCGTTTTTTTATTGTCGCAAGATCGCTGGATGGATGGTCATGTATGCGTTCTATGTTTGATTCCGGCCTGCCGAGTTTCCTTCGGTGAACATGTATTTGGTGCTGGTCCGAGTTGTGGTCCGCTCGTGTTTTGATTCATGGTCACTTTTTGCTTCGTATCCATTGCCAGCTTCGCGCTGGACTCTCTGCTGGTCAGTTTCTAGATCAGCTTCTTATCCATTACCAGCAGTGGGCGTCGCCTCGGATGCGATGGCAAACTTGGATATGGGTCTCGTTAATGTATCGGGAGTAAGGACTGCCGTCAGATCATGATGCACAGTGCACTCAGGCTGGCTGCCTACCATCACAAAAACTGCAAAATCAAGATATTTTCCAACGGTCGGCAAATGGTACAATGAGTAAGTATTATATCAGCCCGCATGACCTCGGTGGAATATATCGCGAACGAGGACCAGGTCGTTTCGACTATATGGGATTATGGGGGTCAAAAGGAGCATCTATATAAAGCTATAGTGTACCATAGCCTTCATTAGCGTAAATATCATCATCAAGTTCTTCCCCGTCATCTGGAATAATGTGGTCAGGATCTTCCTCCTCGGGGTCATCGCTGCTTTCATCACTCTCGCTGTCCTCACTCTCTTCATCCTTGGCATCTGGAATGATGTGCGCCCAAGCTTCGGGGTGCTCGTCTTCGTCCCCACCCAATTCTCCTCCCAAGTCCAGATCTTCCCAATCGTTTTCCTCTGTATCCTCCTGGGCTGCTGCTGGCTCTTCACCCTTTTCATCTCTGAATTCCTCACCACTTGGCGCTTCCTCCATATCCTTGTCATCCTCTTCAATTTCATCATCTACTGCCCTGCCAACATCGCTCAAAAGAAGGTCGTTCCACTCCCATGTTGCCTTGTGACCGATTCCCCCACCTCGGAGTCGCATAAATATGTCTCGGTCAACAAACCTAGAACAGTATTAGTACCCTATACTGTAGTTCTGTCAGATAACTTACATATTCACATAGTAATATTTCCAGTCCCCATGTGGATCCACTCCGTCTGGCTTTCGGCGAGCTCTTGAGACTCCGAGTAAGGCTGACGTTCGAAAATACCCGAACGCTGGTATGAGATGTATGCCACGCACAATGCAGTCTGGGTTGAGAAAGCCAAATGCGTCCGATGGATGCTCTTGATCAAAAAATTGGAGTCTCTGGAGGCGTTTCTCGGACCATCCAGATGGATAATTCACCTCCCGGCGAAACCAGCGCACGAACAAAACATTCATGCGTTCGGGTGGTGAGAATGCCGAAGTCTCATCCGCACGATGCTGTACCATGACGTGAAAAATGAAAATGACACGGGCGTACCAGTAGGGGTGGGTCCGTTCGTCCTCGTGAGACAAAACCATAATGTCAGCTCGTGTAAGAGGATTGATTGTATCTTGTTCCCGCCGCAAGTCATATGTGGTGTAATTGACACGGAGTAGCGAGTGGTGGTAGATGCGGTCATCCTTGATGTTGACACAACTGCGGTCGCTGTCAGAGAAATCATGCTCATCTCCGTTGTAAGCAAGACCGCGAGCACGAGCTAGTAAATGGTCCTTTAATTGCGGGAGAAAATCCTGTAGTTTGATTAGTAAGGTAAGGTTGCTGCAACGAAAACATACCACAAATGCAGGATCGTTTGTATACCTTCCCAACCATGTTGTGAGGCTATCTATTTTGCGTGATGTCTGAGCGATTGAATAGTGGTCTGATGGAGAAGTACGGGTACGTCGTGGCTGAGACTCAGGCTGCCCTTGGAGATTCAAGCCTCTTCGTGCATTGTCAACCTTACGGATGAATCGCTCAATGGCATCTTGATTGGCAATGCTCTTGACCGTGTGTTCATTTTTCTTTCCAGATCGTGGAAAGCGCCGCTTTACACGGCGATGTTCAAGTTCACCCTAACAACAATTAAGTAATAGAAAGAATGAAACACTCCAAGTACTTACTGTTTGTGTTGTGTAATTGTCTGTAGTTCCAAACATTCGTATCGTGGCTGCATAGTCTCCTAGGGCATGAAACTTGTATGTGGACAGGTTAAGTTTCTTCTGCTTGGGACGAGATGTTGCTGGGGAGATCTCACAGCCTTTTTTGGCTGACAATGCAGCTGTGCGACGACCACGTGCTGCATGTTCCTGAGGAAGCTCAGTGGTATGGTAATACCTACATGTTGTGTGTTCGAACTTGCGGGTTGAGTGACCAAGATAGTTCGTGGCTGCATCAAAAAACTCCAATGTTTGTTCAGTATGAAGCCGGAGTTTTGCAAATGCGTGCCATGTTGCAAGATCAAAGAGTAAGTCAAGCACAATGTCATTATGTTGCCCAGGCAAAAGACCTTCAAAGACTGGTATTGCGCACTAGTCGATTCAATTCCAAGTTAAATTGAGTTGTGAAAAATGTTCTTTCACTTACCTGGAGCAAGTCTTCAAAGTCTCGTGCTGCAAGACGTTTCATAGCTGAGGCATTTTTGTGAAAGCGCCGAATGGTTCCTCGTCCAAAGGTTGGAACTCGTCGGTACCTGGTCATGACAAATGTTAGTGAAAACAGACCTCCTAGATCAGTAAAGTACCTATAGTTCAGCTGTTGTATTGATGTCCCCCCTGCAGCATACAAAATACGCATCAAATGAGTGAATATAGCCTTCCAGACTCCAAGCTCGAATTCATGTAACAGGTCCACAACAAGCATGAGGAAAAAGTTGAAGTCCTTGTCTAGGATGCGCTGTGAGAAAGCATTCTATATGATGTCAGTTGATCCAGTCAGCGACAGCATAATGCGTAAGACTCACCTCTGTTGGAACCAAGGATTCATCTGCCAACAGATTCTTGACGCGGACACCATTCACACTAGCACCATGTTGAAAAATATACTTGCGGGCTCGCGATATTTTTTTTTTGTGTGATAGGTCATTGATTCGAATATTACTCCTGCGTGTCTCCATATCTGTTGGTATGCCCATTTCAGGCACTTTATTTTTTTCAACCAAACAACGTGGGCAGAGACACAATCCGAGAAATTTGATGCAGGTGAGCAAGATCCTAAGATTAGACATCAATACTATATTATGATCAGTTTAGTAACACGCACTTCTCAGGATAATCTGCGCCATAGGTGTAAAATCGTACATATGCACGACGTACGACCTTGTCGGCAAATTTTAGCACAAGGCCAAAATTGTATGCTTCCACAAACTTCTCATCGAGCAATAGTCTCCAAATGGCTTGCATTAGTTCACGTTTGCAGTGCGTATAAACCTCATTAGATGATCCTTCGGCAAAAAACTGGCTGTACTTGTCCTGAAAGTCATCAGGCAGCTGGACCCCGACATAAATTAGTATTATGTTACTTATCAAACAACGATGACATACCTTTGGAATATATGCAACATGATGGCATGCAGCCGCAGTGGGTTTTCCATGGGTGTATTTAGATTGATTGCCGAAAAACATATAAATTGGCCAAAGGGACACATCACCGAAGTTCGAGAGTTGGGTAGCGTCTGACCAGAGTAAGATGGGAATAATGACACGTTCAAGATCATCTTCTGGCTGTCGTGGAAGGCTATGCACACTATGGTACAGATCGATGGCCTTGGGAGATGAGTAAGCTTCGCCAAAAACCTTTATAGGATCGGCATCAGGATTTGGTTGCCAATACTCCTCAAACGGAGTCAGGTGAAATTCAGAGGAGACCTGGTCTTGAAATGTGGATGTGATAATGTTGACAATATTGCGGTAGTATATGCCATCGACAGTAAGAGTAGGGACAGATTGATCACGTTCGCCTGATGGCCATGATGATCCTTCATGTGGCAATGGAATAGAAACTGATGATGTTTTCCAACCGCATTCTGCATTGAATGGATTGGGTTGATGGTGAAAATATCTTTCTATCCGTTTCTTCTCGCGCTCGTGATTGAATGTATCGTGAATGGTGGGATTAAACTGAGGGTCTGTAACAAATGACCATAGTCGGTTCAGTTCTGCACCAGACTTTTCATTTGTCCCAGAGTACTGCCAGCACATCAAAAGACCCGCTGTAGGACTGCTAAATGCCGAGTACAAGGTTTCGGGCGTTATCTGAGACTCTGGCATGATTTGCTCTAGTGGCTCAGAGCGCCGAGAAGATTCCAAGGTGGGTGCGTCAACAACAGCATGAATATTGCCATCGTCTTTGGGAATAAATGATGGTTGTGTCGGATAAACTCGGAATAAGCCCATGTTGTTGGGTGGTGTTTGATATGTGATAAGCGATGGGGGACGATCAATCACAGGCTCCAGATCAGGTGAGGGTTGGTGAGAGCTCAAAGATGGAGGTGATGGGACATGTCGCAGCCCGTCTCCGGTGGGTAGATAGTCCATATATCTCGCAGGTAAGTGAATAGAACGACCAGAGCGACTGGAGACAACAGTGTGTGGCTTGGAACTTGGACTCGGAGCAGCTGATGGTGAAAATCTTATAGGTATATCCTCTGTTTCAAGCATGAAATGAGGGTGAGATGGCCCTGCTTCGCTTTCAACATCCTAGACAGATACATATTAGAGCGCTCATGCAAAATATACAACAGAAAAAAAATACACACCATATCCTCTTCAAAATCAGGATTGATGAGTTCATTCAACTCATCCACAGGTTTTCGATTGGAAGACGACCCAACAGAGGCATCAATCTGACCAGGAATAAAACAAGCATTATCAGGTGAGGTTTTTCTTAAGCGTTTGCGGGTACGAGCAAGATTGGACTCTATTTCGGCAAGTGCTTGACATTTGGATTCATGAGAGTGAAGCTTTTTGTGGGTAGTAAAAGACTTTCAACAACCAATACATTGATGCATGTGAGGAGTTGAAGATAAGACTCTGTCACGAGAGGCTTCAAATCCCTGCTTATGCAATCATTGCCTTTTTATCCACTACCACTGCCACCATGGCCCCTGATCCCCCTCAAATGCAAGATGACAACCTGGACACATCTAAAAAGTAAGCACTATCTAAATAATATACAATGGAAATAGTTAACTGCTCTTTAAAGGTCTAAGAAAGTGAAAAGGAAAGGCGATAATGACTCACTCTATCTCTCAGCTGCACGCACCATTGCATGATGTCATGATCTCTGGTGTGAGCCTGATAAAGTCTTCAAAATTGCACGTCTTCTTCAAGAAGAGGAAGCAAGCAAGTATGGTGACCTAGATGAAGATGACCTAGGCAGAGAAGCCTGTCAGGAATACTTGAGCCAATTGTGAGTTCGCCATTGGATATATTCTTTCTAACCATGATTTCCATTCCACAGTCCAGAGGAAGCACAAGGGTTTGCTATTCGAACATATTACAAGCTGATTCAGATGGTACCAAGCTTGAAGACACTAAATGATGATCCCAACAAACGTGATGAGCTCACAAGTATTGGTTCCAAGGTAAATTTCTTTTGCATATATGCACATATACTCATGTTTTCTGGTCTCAATATATCTCTAGATCAGCGGAGAAATCAAGAATACACGTTCGACTGATGCTAGCCGCCTCAAGTCCCTTATCCCCAAGTATGCTTCACCAAACCCACTCGACATCACAACCATCAAGCCTCCTATCATTGTTACAAAATCAAAGGCAGAAATGGGATTAAATCATCCACTCCTCACTCGATGGCTTTGTCCAATTGATAAACTTGCTGAGTTTGATGAAGATCCAGCGCAGTGAGTGTCTAATGTTACTGATTATGTTTATTCTTTGTTGATATTCTAACTGGGGACGAAACAAACTTGCATCGGGTGAGATCCCAATGGGGGGCCAAGACTTTCCAGCCTTCTTGTTTAGTGGAGCAATGCCAGGACAGGAATATGATCCAGAGTCTGACGATATCCTTTCTCAACTTTTCAAAAGCTATTTCCTCATCCGAGTTAATTTGTCTTATACCTGTTATTGAATGCATTTAATACACTCTTCTAGATTGCATGCCACATTTTTTTAGGCCCCTCATTTGCAACAGATCCCCCCGAGAAAAAGAATCGTGCTTGTAATGCAATCCTAAATGACGTGAGAACGATTGAGCCTGAACATATTGCATATGTATGCGTCCATGTAAGCCATCACTCATGTTTCGCTCTGATTGCAATCTACTCATGCCTCCTACTAGGCTCGCTTTGGAATTGTCGCAAGGGAGGCTTGGAATGAAGAGGACGGAGATTTCAGCTATTGTGAAATGTACCGAGCGATTATCCGGTTCATCAAACATGCTGAGGATGTAGAGTGGAAGAAAGCCTTGTTAGCATTCTGGAACAAGTAAGTTTCATCAAGTTCAAAGCTCCTATCCGACTTACAGTTTGAAGGGAAATTTTTGGAAATGAAAACGGTCGTGAAGGTGCCAAGAAGAAGGCTGTCAATAAAGACTTCACTCCGCGCATGAGTACGATGGAGAAATTGCAAGCTCACATGAAGGCGTGTGTTGCTTCTCCTCTGGATGATCCCCCTCTTGCATTGGATCCTTCATTGCTCTCTGAGTCTACTGCTGCACCCACACCTCGACCCAAGACCGTCACTGTTACTTCGTTTCAAGCTATGCATTCCCCATCGTCTACCAGTGGTCCTAGCAACATAACAACACCTTATCCCCCTACCATACCTGCCGCCGCCACTGAGTCATCTGCAATTGGGTCGACAACCGGAACTTCTAAGGCCTTCATTCCAATCACACCACCACATTTGGTTTTGGCCACTAGGCATCAGAGTCCCACTAGCCCACTCACAGATCCTGAGGCATCAGTTCCATTGACACCCATCACAAACCGTAAAGGAAAGCAACCAGCAAAGTCTGTGAAAGCAAAGGGTTTTCGGGAATTAACCCAAACGTGGCAGGTTAAGGGATTGAGAAGTGTGGGAATACTCACACTTCAGGTGGAAATCCTGGAGTAGTAATCAAGAGAATATAGAGCCTCCGACTAGAGAGTCAAAGGTAGTATAGTCGGGTGGAGGTGGAACAGCTCAGAGGTGTAGTGGCTCACAGTGAGAAAGCACTGTATAAGACTCTAAAGAAGAGGGAAAGGATGGCCAGAAGGGCCGTCCTTATATACGTCTACAGCAGTGGCTGTACCCCCAAAAGTAGCTATGTGATATAAGAATATCAACCAATAGCGTGAAGGATGCTTCGGTATCTATAGTAAGAACCAATAGCATAAAAGACTTATCCGGAGTCTATAAAGACATCCAATGGCATAAGTCGCTCTGATCAATTACGTCATCTGAAGCAATATGACGCAATAATGAATAGCGTAAAGGCCTCAAAGTCAC
>JBBPLF010000419.1:0-27446 GCA_038089615.1 Aureoboletus auriporus
TGTGAACTATTTTAAACTCAGACATAGTCCTAATGTGTGTATCTTTGTTTGTATGACCAAACATAACCAAATAACACTTGATTTCAATGTAATGAGAAAAAAGTGCAAAACCATTGTAATGGTATTGGTGTTTTGAAATGGATGTATCTTTGCAGTATGTAGGTAAAGTCACATGACCCTGGGGACAAAGTTGTAGCCAAAGGTTTGTACTTTATTTGTTCCCACCAAAGCAAAGTGATATTCCCACAATTGATTGCAGGGTGCTTCATCCCCTGATTAAAGGTTAGGCATTGCAACGGTTTTGCTTGTCACTGTAACTCCTTTTGGCAATTCGTTCTCTTTCAATATGCTTGCTGCTTCTTTTATCTTTTTCTCCAATTCCATTCCTGGACTGGAGATTAAACCTTGAATCCATTCTGGTTTGATTAAGGTGACAGTGTGATTGTTGTTTTCAGTACTGAAAACAATGCATATTCACCCAACAGTTAATGTATCTCACATGAAACCTTATGATGAGAAATTCCCTTCTTAACCTTCATCATCCCTGGAACCAGTAGATGTGTCAGATGAGGGACATGAGGAATATAAAGTGGACTATGTGGTAGACTCTTGTCTCTGGCATGAGCACATTGAATATTTGGTACACTGGAAGGGCGAGTTAAACAAAGACCGCACTTGGGAACCTGAATCCCATCTTAAAAATGCAAAGGCATCTATTTAGGACTTTTACAAGTCTCACCCCTCCACTCCACACAAGCTTTGAATGGTGCAAACTTTCTTTGACACCCAATTTAAGCTGTATGAAAACTTGACAATGGCACCTGAAACAACCAACACCTACTAGTGGTATCAGATGTAGTACTAGGCCAATTAAAGTGGGTCAAGTAGCAATTGAAGTTGTTGGAGAAACTCCAAGAGGACAAGACTAATGTCTTCTGGTGGCTCTTTGGCCTTTATATACTAGATAGGGGTTTACATGTATGTACACTACATCTGTAGATATCCTATGCTACAGTGCTTGGTACATGAGTCAAGACATAGCCATAGTATGAAAGCATAACATACTGTATGTAAGTAGCATGTAAGTCTAGGTTTGAGTCTAGGTCAATAATATATCATACATGTGTAGGGTAGTACCCTTAATGATTATCCTAATAATAGTACGGATCCTGGTCTAGACTAACATGTGTACACTGATCTAAGGTACATATGTAGGGATCGGTCTAGAGTCATCTGTTATTGTTGTTCTGTCCAATTACAATGTCCAATGCATTGTCTGCACATATGTGACTGACCATGCATGACCACACTTACCATAGTCAGTCACTGCCCAGATGACACAAGTGCTGTGCTGTGGCTGTGCACATATTGATCTGACAGCATGACTGAGTTGGTTGACCATGGGAAAGTGAAAGGTGTCTGGTGTGGGAAAGTGGCTGAAGCTAAGTGGTATGCTAAATATTAGATAACTTAGATATCACTACAGTAATTCCAAATGTGTCCAAATAAATCCGGAAAAGTGATAGAAAATATAGGAAAAATAGGGGCATAATCAGGGTGTGTGTAACAGCACCTGCTCCTTCCTCTCACCTGGAAGTCAAGATCTAAACAGGAGGTAATATTGTCAATTTTATACTTTATCTAACCTTTTGTGGTTCCAACATGGTTCTGCTAGCACCTTGTGGTTCCAGTTTGGTTCCATGATTCTGAATACTCCCTTATAATACTTCGTTCAAGTCACAGACCACTTTTCCTTCATCAGTCACATGACATTCTTACCTAATTATTTTTAAAACTTTCTGAAACATTCTTGATGTTATAATGACATTATACTTTAGAGCTCCTCCAGTATCCCTAGGTTAGGTTAGGTTATGGTAATACCCAAGCTACCTGGTGTTACTGGAGTTCATGGTGCATGATAGCTGTGGAAATCAGTTGATCTAACTATTCAGAGCTCGAACCTTAATCCACCATTGCTTACACATGTTTTCCCCATACCACCATCCTGCACATCACATTTGTCAACTCACCATTGGCTACAATGCACTCATCATCCTTTTCTCCATCAAGATTCTTGATATCATGAATGTTCCTACCAGAAGGACCTGTACACACTGGTCAACTTCAGAAATTGATTGCATGCTTGATTATTTAATCGATCAAATATCATGGATAGGACAAACTGACATGTTCAGTCCAGCTGTCTATCCAAAAACTGCAAGAGTTCTTGGGAATAATAAGACTGGACAGCAAATATCAACAAAATACCAGGCGGTGAGTGGTGCATTGTTTCATTTCATTTCAATTCCAGTTGAAAGCAAATGAATAGTTAAAGAGGACTCTGGCATCAATCCAATGCTACAATGAGCGTCACTCTGGTTGTATGCCATTTGATCCTGACTGTGGTATAGTTGTCAGTGATAATGCTGTTGATATGAATGCATGGAACAACTTCATCAAGGAGGATACCTTACCTGTAAGCCTGAGTAATGTCATTCAATTCTCTCAAATCATACTAATTGTAAATTTTTTCAGAGTAAAGATATGGTGCCTTTCAAAAACAGAGGCTGGCCATATTATATAAAGATGATGATGCTCATTATGAATGGATCTGCCGAAGGCAAGATGACATATGCTACAGCAGTAGACCCTCGCCTAAATGAAGCATCCATCACCACAGGATCCTTACCACTTCCAAGGGGTCATGACGGATCTCCCCCTGATTTTGAACTGTCAGGCTCTCAGACTGAGTCTATCACCATCGATCGGGTTTTATAGGTCAGCCGTGACATGTTTTTGCATGACGATCCATTTCTCCAATCAAGTGTGGTTGATGCTGCTATATCCACACTTCAAGATGTTGTTCTAACAAGCTCAGCCTACTCACCAGCACTCTCTCAAGCTTTGGGTCCTAGTCAATCCTCAAGTGGCCATCATGAAGCATTGTCACCATATTCCATATCCCCCTCGTCCCACACCAGCCTGAACAAGTCAAAAGGCAAATCCAGAGTGTGTACCTCCACCTGTGCCGCTACCAGTAGTGCTTCCATCTCTCATTGATCAATATCTTTGAATGAGTCTGTCAGAACAAGCAAGCGGTCCTATGTCTCACAAGCTGAGTCTTCAATGGCCAGTGCAGTCGCTTTGACTGGTATTGCAAGCATGCTGTCTTGTGCCACAAATTGTATGTCTCATTTGACAGATCATATCTTACAAGTGCCTGTCAGTGATTCTGTGCCAGCACCGGTGCCAGCCTGGGAACATGACTCAAGTCCTGACAATGTTTGTAATGCTTCAGCAATGCTTAACAATGATTTGCATCTCTTCATGGCCAATATTCGTGGCAAACTTACCTACTCTTTTCTCAACAATTCCAATCTCTATTGTATGTATTTACAATTGACAGACTCCAATGTTTGTAAAGTGTTTGTGTATACTTGGTATCAAGAGAAGTATGGTCAGCTGCCGACACTTGGACCTATTCAGCCACCTGCTCTTGTGCTTCCTTCCCCCTGCTCTCCCTATGCCAAATGATACTGGCCAGTCGGGTATGTTCTTTTTTTCTGATCTTCAACCCACCAGCACTCAGCTTGAGCTTTATACAGGTCATAACTGGCAGCCACTGTCAGATCCACTTTTTTTTTCAGATTCTCATACAGGCTTTGCTCGATCACACACTGGCAGTGCATATATCATGGTTGACTCAGAGCCAGCAGCAAGTATGTAGTTCAAGTTCTGATGCCTTTCAGTCAAATGAGTCTGGTTTTCCTTTGGGGTATGGTTCTTTATATGAGGATGATGTGGAACAATTTCATTATGATCAGACTCAATCTCATGATATGTAGTACTTCAATTGTAGCAGTGTCATAAGCATATGTGGCGCAAATTCAAGTTACATGTATATGTCCATCAAGCGCATTGGCATTCAGGCAGTTCATGTCAGCATCACTAATCTACTTTGTGTTCCTCAGTATCTGTGTCCATATCACCTCCCTCATCACCATCGCTATCATGATCCCCTACATTGTCATATCCCAGATTTCATCCAAGTCCAACTCTGGTCACTGCAACACAACTCCAGTGCAATCTCACACACTCAGGTATCTCCGTTCTCCGGACCCTTTCATTTATACTTCTATACTCTTCCAATGTCATCTCATACATACTTCATTTTACTTCTGTCACTTGTCCCTTATTTCCCTGACTATCACTTGTCCCTGTTCCATTCTCTGTCTGTCATTCCATACTTACACCTCCATTCTCTGTCTGTCATTCTGACCCTTATACATCCTCGCTCCATACCTACCTCCAAGATATTTATGCAACTCTGTACCTTAGACCCTTCCGCCCTCCGTATATAAAACCCTCCAGACTCTCTTTGTAACCTCAGTCAAATATCAAATTAAATACTGAATCGAACAGCCTTCCTCTCCTCACTCTGACCTCCCAGTTTCTGTCCGATCTCCATCTCCATCTTCCCCTCCATTACACTTGAGCCTAACAGTTCTCATGACCTCTGACCACTGACCTCTGACAAATTTGGGATCTCCAGGTTCAGTAAGGGCACAGCACATATGCTGAAGCCAAGTTCTGCTGAGACTCCACTCCAGACTTCGCTGGAGTTACATCCGTCCATATAGTTCTAACATACATCATCAAAATCAATCCCAATGTCAAGATCATGATCAATCTTGAAGTCAGCCAGGTCTTCATCCAGTTTGCATCTGAGATCTGTATAGGTGTCCCACATTTCATCAGCAATTCTGTCATGCAATGGTAGGACAATGTCTTCGGGATCTTCCTCCTCTTTATTAGCATCCTTGCTCATATCAGTATCATCAATGGATTCATATCGGCGTATGAAGTTGTGAAGGGCAGATAGTGCAGCAGGAAAGCGAATCTGAATGTCGAGAGGATATCTTGAAGGTAGTAGAAGGATGCGAAATCAATTTTTCAGGATGCCAAAAGCCTGCTCAATAACATTCCGTAACATTGCATGCTGCAAATTGAAAAGTTCTTCTTTAGTTGATGGCCTAGATCAAGTTAAATCACTGAAATGACACAAAATGAATCTTACTGAACACTCGCCCAGCCCTATTTTGCCAAATGGTATCACATACCTCAATAAAGAACAAGCAGTTTACCCCTGTAAGGGTAACCAAGATCCCCAAGAAGATATTTCCCATCAGGAATGGTCAAGCCACATTCAAGTGCATCTTCATATACTCGAATGTTGGAGGCTGATCCCTCCCATCCATTGAGTGTGTATTTGAAGTCAAAGTCAAACCCACATATAAAAAGGAAGTTTTGCGATAAAAAACCTTTGTGGTTTTGATATGCTGAGGCTTGCTTTTTGGGTGGGGAAATTGGGATGTGGCTACCATCAATAGCCCTGACAACATCCTTGAAATAAGGCCAAAACCTGGGGTTGGAGCAGATCTTGGAGGGGACTGAAGTATCCAAAGGTGTGACATAGGTGGTATAGACAGGTTCAGATCCAAAGATGTCAACCATCACTTGAACGTATCTGTAAAGACCAAGTTAATGAGAAGAGGGGTCAAATATATATATTACTTATGTTGATATTGTATCATTTGATCTTTGAAAGTGTTCCACAACATGTGTCACTGAGAGACCAATGATACAGGTGTAGAGGAAAATGGCTACCTGTTCTTCTAGGGATACATACCTTGAGTTGACATGCCCATGACGTTTGAGAAATGAGATCAAATGGTTGAATGTGTCCACATATATGCTGAGCTCATTGCAGATATGCTTTGGATGGCCTGTGAGAAGTTCCACTAACCATCCTTTGCCAGACAGGGCAGATGTGTGATACAGTTCCAGATCTTTACAGGGAGGTTGCTCAAAAGCAACAACACTGATACTGGTGATGGTAATAATGTTGATGTTGAACAGAAGTATGATATGGTAGAGGATCTGTTGTCATTGCTCTGGTCGGAGCATGTCAAGGGGTGGTACTTGTAATGGCAGCATTCAAGTGGTCGGTTTGAGGATGACATACACTTCAGATGAAGTTGAGACTCAGCTCTGCGGGCTGTGCTGCTAACACTAGCTAGCTTGGGAATTACCATAACCTATCCTAACCTAGGGATAAGGATTTAGGGTCAACAACACCAGCATTGTTACTTAGCACAACCACTAGCCTAAATGTATGCCTTAGGAAGCAAGACCCTCTACACTTTGTCCACAAAGAGTCTTCATACTACTTCAAGTATACAATGTGCTACATTCCAACACTCTGCATTAACAGTGTTATGCTTAACTCAGGTAGAGGTGATCGTAGACCTGGTCAGTTCAAGGGTTCTGTCTAGGACAAACATTTGTTATAGATAGTTTCAGGGGTTCAAGGTTCTTCCAATGATAAGACAATTGTTGGTAATTTCAAAGATTTTCAAGGGAGTGTCCACTCAGAGTAGGACGAGGACTGGACAAGGGATCTGAGGGATCAGGAGATGATGCAAGGTGTGATGCTATTCCAGGTAGGTCAAGCATAAGGTACATCATTGGTATCATAGTGTTTATATAGGAAAAGGAAATGGAAGTTACTAAGCAATGGAATACAAAAGAACTTCAGAGAATGTTTAGTAATACACAGCAAGAGGGATTGAAAAGGAAACAATGATGTTAAGTGGGCTGTACAGCAAGATATGTGTCCAATAGGAATGCATAGGAGAGTAATCTAGATGACAAAGGAAAATGAATAGAGGTGAATGATAGTCCGCACCCGGTGAACCTATGATGTTTGCTTCAGCCATTGCATCCCAGACGTCGTCCTGTAATCTTCATCAGCATGATCAGGAGAGATGATGGAGGATTGAGATTGTTGTTGGGGTTGAACATGAGGATAATCTGAATGTTGTTGTATACATCTCCAAGTGCAGCAATGGCGACAGGGGGCTGAGGTATTTTCTGATATTATGTGAGAGACATTAAAATGTGGAGAAGGAATAGGAATAAAGTTGCTAGAGGAGACACTCGAAGTTGGAGAAGAAATAATGGGTGGGGGAGAATGATGATGTCAAGAACAATGAGAGGCGACATGTTCTGGTTGGATGTTTCTACAATGGCAGCATTGGTAGACTGGGCAGTTGGCCATCCAATGGCCTGTTCATTGACAGTGGAAGCATAGGTCAGTTGGGTTGCATGATGGTCATCATGCTTCTGCTTCTCTCCAGGCAGCAAACAATCCATGGACTTGTTCTGGGGGAATTTGAGCAATAGCGACTTCTTCGGCTTGTGTTAGAACTATACAGACAGATGTAACTCTGGCAAAGTCTGGAGCAGAGTCTCAGCAGGACTTGGCTTCAGCTTATGTGGGAGAGAAGGGTTTCCTGGTTCGAGAGGCCATGACCTGTTGAGCTACATAGTTTGTGTTGTCGACCCTAATCCAATACTGGACACAGGTGCACACAGTTGATACTGACTGAGAGACAAGAGTAGATGAGGGGAAACTCAACAAGAACTTGACTGAAGTTCCTCGTTGACATGCATTGGTTTATATACTATACAGATGCTGTGCTAATGGTCTGTGCGTGTGTGGCTATACAAGTCTGCCCTAAGGTATGACATCATGGAATGTTCTGGAATGATTACCTAAGAATGTCATATGACAGTGAGAACCAAAGTGGTCCATGACTTGAAAGATGCTAAGTCCAAAAGATAAAAGATGATCTGATAAGATAAGATAAGATCGGAAAGATTAGATAAGTATAAAATTGACAACAGTTTGTGGGCAGTGAGGGCTTCATTACAGGTAGCAGTGAGAGTCTTCAATCACTCTTTTATGGCAGGAATGGAGGTTTCAGGAAGGATGGTAGGAAGGGCATAAGGTTCATATCCCATTATGAGGTAGAATGAGGATTGTTGGGTGATGGAGTGAAGGTGGTGATTGTGGGCAAATTCGGCATGGGAAATAGAATAGGACCAAGATGTGGGGTTATTTCCACAAAAGATGTGGAGATATGTTTCAACTTCTTGATTCACATGTTCAGTTTCACCATTGGATTCTGGGTGGTAGGTGGTGGATAGGGAGAGATCATAGCCGAGGAGTTTTCTGAGTTCTTTTGCAAATGAGGAGGCAAACTGGGGACCATGATCGGAGATGATTTTGTCATATAGGCAAAACCATAAATAGACTTTGTGGAAAAAGAGGGCAGTGATTCCTTCTATGGTGATGGTTGTTTTTATGGGGCAAAGAATCACCCCCTTAGTAAGCCCATGGTCAACCATGACCAAAAGAGCATTGAAGCCAGTAGAGGAGGGAAGATTGACAATCAGGTCACAAGAGACCTGCTGAAAGGGGCAGGAGGTGAAGGACCTGATAGGCATGAGGGGTGGAGAGGTAGGGTGTGTGTTTGCCTTGTTTTGCTGGCAGATAGCACAACCCTCGACATATTGGTGGATGTAGGAAGCCAGACTTAAGGATGGAGCAATGGAGTGGTTCTTTTGGGTATGTAGACACGCTCCTTATAGGTGAGGATGCCATTGGTGAGTTGCCAGTCAGATAGGCAGGAACAAAAGACAGGCAGGACGCCACCATTCATGGATTGGAGAGCTTGGATGATGAGGGGATTGGATGTGGAGGATAGCTTGATGCATTTGAAAAGAGCAGTATTGATGAGTTTAATGAAGAGTGAGGGGGGAAGGAGAGTCATGTCATCATTCTCAGAGAAAGAGTCTGGGATGAGATCTGGACAGCGAGAAAGGGCATCAGAACCTGCAAGTAGTTTGCCTGGGACATGGATCATTTTGAGGTCAAAGTCGGCTAGGTTGAGAAGCCATTTGGCTTGTTGACAATTCAAAGCTTGTAGTTGGTGGAAGTAGGTCAAGTTTTTATGGTCAGTGAAGACCTGGACTGGGAAGGGAGAGCCATAAAGGTAATGTCACCAGGACTTCAGGATACAGATGACAATGAGGAGTTCTTTGTCATAAATGTCATAGTTTTGTTCTGCAGGGGAGAATGACTGTGATAGGTAGGAACAAGGATGCAAATCTCCATTGGAGTCAGTCTGGAGGAGGATGGTGCCTGAAGCAAATTTTGAGGCATCAGTGGCAATGGCAAAGGGGGAGGAGAGGTAATGAAGATGGAGATGGAGAATGAGTCTTGACAGGAAGAGTTCCTTGAGTCTGTTGAAGCTTTGTTGGCATGAGGGGGTCCAATTCCAGATGAGATCTTTCTTGGTGAGATCGATGAGAGGGTGGGTGATGATGGAGTAGTTGAAGATGCATCGTCAGTAGAAGTTGGCAAACCCTAAGAAGGAATGGACTTCCTTGACCTTGGTGGGTGTAGGCCACTTGGCGATTCCTTCTAGCTTGACAGGGTCCATGACCAGTTGGCCAGGTTTGACAATTATTCTGAGGTATTCCATCTTGGTTGTGGTGAATTTGCATTTCTCGAGTTTTAGATGAAGGTCAAGTTCCTTCATGTGTTGCAGGACACATTTAGTTCATTCGGTATGGGTGTCATTGTCAGGGGAAAAGATAAGAAGGTCATCCATATAGATGACAAGCCATCCTTTTGAGATCATATCTCTGAAGGAGTCATTTATGAAACATTGGAAAGTAGTGGGAGAGTTGTTGAGGCCAAAGAACATGACCATTGGTTTGAAAAGTCCTTTGTGGGTAATGAAAGCAGCTTTCCATTGGTGTCCATCTTTGATACAGACATTGTTATATCTCCATCAGACATTTAATTTGGTAAAGATTTTTGCTCCTGGAGTTTATCAACAAGATTGGAAATGTGGGGAAGGGGGTATCAATAGTCTTGACAAGGACAAAGACCTCCATCTTTCTTTTTTATGAAGAAGAATGGAGAGGCTTGGGAGGAGTTGGATGAGCAGATTTTTCCAGAGGTGAAATGTTCATCCAGAAAGGTTTCAGTTGCTTTTCATTCTTTGGGGGAAAGAGGATAAACTTTCACAATTTTCGGAACAAATGTGTCCTTGGTGTTAATTTCATGATCATAGGGACTAGAGGGGGGTACATGTTTGGTTGCCTCCTTCGAGAAGACAGAGGTGAAATCTTGGTACTTGGAAGGAAGGGTAATCTTAGGCTTATTCTTTTCAGTGGTCATGGCAAGCTCAGTGGTGGTGGTAAGTTTAGCAATGACTGGTGATCCTCAGGGAATAAAGTGGGATCCACATCAAATAATTCAGTGAATAGTTCAATTGTTTAGAGCACATTGGATATATTGAGATTCAGTTTCCTGGTCTAAGTAGGAAAATAGATGGTGATCCATGATGGCATTAACATGAACATGTTTCGGTGGGGAAGGTAATGCCTTCTTGTAGAAGGAGTCATGTCATTTGGTATTTTCCATATGGGAGTGGAAGAGGTCTTTTGATTCATCAAGGGATTCATCAAGGAAGAGGGTTCATCTGGCCCAATCAACCTGTGGGTTGGTCTTCTTGAGCCAGGGGAGTCCAAGTATGAGGTTATCACATTCACAGGTCATGACATGGAAGGTGGTTCATTGGATAATTTCTTCAATGACCAGGAAAAGATCACAGGTGTATTGGATTTTGCCATTGTTGTTGTAAGACGAATCAGTGTTTCGGACCCAAATAGGTTTTTTGAGTTTGGTGGTGGGTAATCCATGTTTTTGCACAAATTGTCAGTCAATGTAGGAGATATCAGCTCCACTGTCAACTAGGGCATGGGTTTCAACAGTTTGTAAGGTATGTGATGGGACAACAATCTGAACTGTGATTTGCATAGATTTCATCAAAGATTGTATATATACAACATCACAGTAGGGGAGACTTGCATTGATTGAGTTCCCCATTTAAAAAATCCAGAGGGATAAAAGACACCCTTCAGATGGTTTCTTTGTCATCAATGTCCATGAGGTTGGGGATTTCTTCCTCTTTGATGGTTTTCTTGATGGTGGTCTCTTTTCTGGAGAAGTGGGGATATTCCCCACTCATGTGTCTGGATTTTCTGCAGTGGAAGCAGAGTCCTTTCTCTCTGCATCATTTTTGTTCTTCTGGGGTGAGCTTTGAAATGCAGATCACATTGATGTCCATGGTATCCAGGTCATGGGGCTTAGTCTGTGGTTTCAAGGATGAGGGGGTGGCATACGTTTGGTGGGTGGTTACTTTGCTGCAGTGTTGTTGTGCAAAGGTCTTGGCAATGTCTCTCCTGGTCTGGAGTTTGAGTGCATGTTCATACCAGTCATTGATCATCTTGATGTCCTTCTCCAATTCACTGACTCTTTCAGATAGGGAGATGGGAAGGCCAGCGCCAAAGAATGATTTTAAGATGCCATTGTCGGCAATGTTAGAGAGGGCAACATTGTTCTGGAACTTGGTGATGTAATTGGAGAGATCGTCATAGTCATTCATGTGATGGGTGGAAAGCCAAGTAATGGCTTTTTTGGCAGTGTCTATCCTTTCAAAGGACTTCTTGAATTTGGTGTGGAAGTCTCTGAAGGTTCCAAGGTCAGGAGTTCCCTGGGCTAGGGCTTCTTGGCGAAAAGTGGCTGCCCAAGTGGTGGCAGTTCCTTTTGTCATGTAGGATAGAGTGAAGGCAACCTGTTTGGCTTCTAAGTCATAGACCTTTTCATTAACAAGGATGTAGAATACCACTGCGTTAAGCCACACCATGGCCTTAGCAGGGTTTCCATCAAAGGATTCAGGTGTTCCAATGCAGAGTTCAGTGGGTTTCATGATGGAGGTGGACATGGATGGTGATGGGGGTGGTGATGGTGAAGGCATGATGAAGAGGTTGATTTGGGGGGCGACTGGGGTTGGGGATGGTGGCATGGGTATTCATGGGATGGTCAAGGTGACAGACAGAACATGAGCTAGGTTGAGATCTTCCCTTTGTTCTTGTTCAGTAAGAAGGGTGGTGTCAAGGTCAAGTTCTTCCTCAAGGTCAGTGAGGGAGGGGTCAGGTTTGGGCTCAGAAGTAGATTCTTGAGGACAATGGTAGCCTGTTTAGAGCACACTCGACCTTTTGTTACACTTGACTCAGGTAGAGGTGATCATAGACCTGGTCAGTTCAAGAATTCTGTCTAGGACAAACATTTGTTGTAGATAGTTTTAGGGTTTAAGGTTCTTCCAATGATAAGACAATTGTTGGTGGTTTCAAGGGTTTTCAAGGGAGTGTCCACTCAAAGTAGGACAAGGACTTCAAGGGGGACAAGGGATCCAAGGAATCAGGAGATGATGCAAGGTGTGATGCTATTCCAAGTGGGTCAAGCATAAAATACATCATTGGTATCATAGGATTTATATAGGAAAAGGAAAAGGAAGTTACTAAGCGATGGAACACAAAGGAACTTCAGAGAATGTTTAGTAATACACAGCAAGAGAGATTGAAAAGGAAACGATGATGTCAAGCGGGCTGTATAGCGAGACACATGTCTGATAGGAATGCATAGGAGAGTAATCTAGATGACAAAGGAAAAAGAATAGGGGTGAATGAATTGTAACAAACAGAGGCAAATGTAGACCTGATCAGATCAAAGGGTCTCTCAACAATGAGGTAGTTGATAATAGTTTTGAAGAGTTCAAGGTCTTTCAATGATAAGACAGTCATTGATGGTTTTAAGGTTTTAAAGGAGTGTCCACTTAGAGTAGGATGAAGACTTTCAAGGAGGTCCAGGAAATGATATGATGCAAGGTATATGCTATTTCTAGGTAGGTCAAGAGTAAAGTATGTTGTTGGTATCCTTGAGTTTATATAAGAAAACAAAGGGAAAGGTGACTAAGCAATAGAATGCAAAGAAACATCAAGAAATGTTTAATAATACATAGCCAAGGGCAGAAATGAAAAAGGGGTGTCAAGCAAGGCTGTAATAGTGAGACACATGTCCAATGGGAACACATGAAAAATTAAGCAAGATGACAAAAGAAACATGCAAATAGTTAAGCATGATGATCAGAAAGAAAAGAATAGGGGTGAATCATAACAGGCACAATATAAGGAGAATAACACCAATATTCCTATGGTAGACTCATAAATGGCTTTTATATTACTTTCATTGCATTTGCAAAATACAAGCTTGTTTCTGATACAATATGTGCATCATTTCATTGACTTGTAAGAGATCAGTCATAAGTCATAATGAATATTTTCACTCAGATATACTAGCAGAGCTTGGGCTGTCCAAGTCATTCAGAATGCATAAAATTTTCAATGAGTGACAGAAATCCACTGATTGATCATTGGAATAGCACTATGTGAGCTGTCATCAGTATGTATCTATCAGTCATAGTAGATAATTTAGTACTGACTGCAAAAACTGGTAAGATCTAGAGTACTGCCCGAATCTGTCAGGTTCAGAATAATGGGATTGTCATTGTGTGACAGAAATACACTGATTGATTGTTGAATGGCACTATGTGAGCTGTTGTCCATAATAGTACATATTTGTGTGAAATCCAGTAAGATGTATACTTCCATGTGGGCTTGTTAGAACTATATGGACGAATGTAACTCCAGTGAAGTCCGGAGCAGAGTCTTGGCAGGACTTGGCTTCAGGGTATGTGCTGTGCCCTTACTGAACCCAGAGGTCCCGAATTTGTTGGAGGTTGGAGGTTGGAGGTTTCAAAAACCATTAGGCTCAAGTGTAACGAAGGGGGAAGACAGAGATGGAGATTGGACAGAGACTGGGAGGTCAGAGTGAGGAGAGGAAGGTTGTTCGATTTGATATTCAACTTGATATTTGACTGAGGTTACAAAGAGAGTACAGCAGGGTTTATATACAGAGAGTGGAAGTGCCTAAGATACAGAGTCAGGTAAATATATTGGAGGTAGGTATGGAATGAGAATGTATAAGGGTTGGAATGACAGACAGAGAATGGAGGTGTAAATACAGAATGACAGACAGAGAATGGAACAGGAAAAAGTGACAGTCGGGGAAACTAGGGATGAGTAATAGATATAGAATGGAAGGTATGTACAAGATGACAACGGAAGAATATAATAGTATAAATGAAAGGGTCCAGAGAACGGAGATACCTGAGTGCGCAAGATTGTGCTGGAGTTGTTGCAGGATATCCAGAGTTGTGTCGCAGTGGCCAGAGTTGGACCTGGATGAAATCTGGGATATGACAGAGCTGTTCAAATTGTTTGGAATAAATGAGATCTTTATTGGGGGGTGGAAATCCACCAGTGGATTGTTAAAGGAAATTGTGTGAGCCATCATTGTTAAGCATCTAAAAATCAGAAAAGATAACTTAGTACATACTATGAAAAATGATAAGATGTAGAGGGTTGCCTGACCTGCTCAGGTCATTTGGAACAAATAGGGTTTTCATCATGTGCAGAAGCATGCTGATCAATTGTTGAATGGAATGTTGTTGAGCCATCATCTACAGTGGCTCAAAAAATTGTCTGCATGTTTTCATGTTTTACATTAGTTATGATTCAATGCAATAACCCTGATTCTAGCCCTAAGCAAAAAGTGTATGGAATGTCATACCTACACTTGGCTTTCCATTGGTCCAAGAATCAAGTGATTTGAATAAGAATGGATAGAATAGCAACCATTTGAAAATGACATGTCATGCAGACAGTTTTTTGACTTTATAAAAATCCAACTATCTAGTACTTGGTATGAGCTCCTTTGGCCTTGATAACTGTCTTAACCATTCTAGGCATGCTTTCTATCCATTTTTGACACTCTTACACAGAAATCTTTCCCTAAAACACCACCACCCTTTCCCACAATTGATGAACTCCTATTAGAGCACTCTCATAACCTGAGAGAGATTTTTTGAGGTAATTCCAAGTGTGTTCAATGGGGTTGAGGTCTGGAGATTGTGCAGGCCAGTCTAGAAGCTTGATATCCTGCTCTTCAAACCATTTCTGGGCTCTTCAAGAGGTATGCTTGAAGTCATTATCTTGTTGAAAGATAATGTCATCTTTTGGAATTCCAGATTCCTTTATGCTTTAAAGCAACCCTTCCTCCAAAATGGCCATATATTATTCAGCATTCGTCCTTTCCTCAACCTCACTCAAGACCCTAACACCATTCCACCCTATATATCCCCAAACCATGAGTGAACCTTCTCTGAACTTGACTGTACCTTTAACCCCTCTGAAAATAAGCCCTTCATCCTTCTTTTTCTACACATACTCTTGTCCATCTGACCCAATCCTGTTGATTGTGGTCTCATCTGACCATATAACTCTCTTCCAATCCTCCACAGTCCAATCCTGAGATTTGAGAACAAAGGCTAACCTCTTCTATTTGTGACCCATAGAAAGCAATTGCTTTTTCTTCTTCACCACAGCCTTCAATAAGGCTTTTTTGAGGGCATTTTTCACTGTTTGAGAAGAAACAGGATTATCAACAATAGAGTTGATGAAATGAGTGGCTGGAACAGCATTATTGGCCTTGCCAGTAAGGATTTGCTGAACAATAGCTTTCTTGTTGGTGGAGGAAAGCTTGGAAGGGTGACCACCATGAAGCCTAGGTTTCTCTGATTGGATTTCCTGAAGAACCTAGGATACTATAGACTTCCCTAGACCACTCTGTGAGGCAATCTTCCTAGTAGATAGGTTAAGAGAGGCAAGAGAGATGATGTTTTGTCTTTGAGAGATGGAAATGGATTTCATGGTGATGGTGAGAAACTGAGCAAAGGGTGGTGGAGTTTATATATGTTGGATCATACTCATTACATGACAGTAACATAATAAAACCCTTGATGGATGTATGTAATGATATCACAGCATGCCAGGGTCAATATATATAATCAAAACTTAAAGTCAAAAAACTGTCTGCATGACATGTCATTTTCAAATGGCTGCTATTCTACCTATTCTTATCCAAATCACTTGAGTCTTAGACCAATAGAAAGCCAAGTGTAAATATGTCATTCCATACACTTGTTGTTCAGGACTAGGATCAGGGGTTATTGAATTTAGTCATAACTAATGTAAAACATGCAAATATGCAGACAGTTTTTTGAGCTGCTGTATATGCATCTAAAAGTTATAATAGATAATGTAGTACTTACTGTGAACAGTGGTAAGATGTAGAGTCCTACATCAGAGCTGTTTAAGTTGTTCTCAAAATGAATGAGATTTTTATCCATGTGGCAGTCCACCAATGGAGGCACATCAATTGATAGTGGAACCACAATGTATGAGCTGTCATCCATAAGCTATCTGAAAGTCACATCACTGATCATTTATTATTTCTTTTGAAAACAAATGGGATATGTATAAAGGATTGCTTGACATGTGGACATGTTCTGACAACTCTGCCAGTAATGACCTTTAACAATCTTTGGCTGTGTCATAATGACATAAAAGATAGCATAGGCAAAAATGATAAATGTATATAATACATTATCATACACTCATCAATTTCCTGATGTACCTTAGCTGAGGAGATGGGAAGCTGTCCATTAGAGATATGATTGGAAAGGGGTTATATAAGGGAAGATGATGAGTGTCTGGTGAAGACACAAGGAGAAATGATGAGTCTGTAAACATAAGGAAAAAATGAGTTATAAGAAAAAACCATAACACAAGTCAGATGACAAGAACAATAAACTGCACTCACTATGTCATGATAGCGCTCCTCAGCTATCACAATGAATACATCCATATCCCACATTTTGATTTTGAGGAGTTGGAGGAATCACAGAAGCTTGTGGAAGAGAGGACCTGTCCCGGTTGGTGGAACAGAATTTTTGCTGCTGATGGCTTGAGTATCCCTTTGTTTCAAAAGCCTGGATTTTTTGACAAGACATTCTACAATAGAAAGTCAATATATTCAATGAATTTCCAAGTACACACCTTTGAAACACATTGTTGCTGAGTGGCTAATTCAGTTGAAAGGTCATTGTCATGGTGCATAACCTACTAATTGTGGACTATGGACTTGGTCATCCAGGAAGCATGCATAATGCACATGCATTCTTAGGAACACATGTTGCACAAAACCCAAAGGAAATGATTCCTCCAGGACACTGGATATGGGCTGACAATGTATATCCAATACATACATCGTGTGTGGTACCATTCAAAGCAACGAGGCTGGCAAGGTTATCACAGTCAAGGAATGTTTACAACAAATATTTATCAAAGATAATGTACTAGTGCCATCCATTTGATCATATTTTTGTTGATTATTGGCAAGTCCACATTTGGGTTGAGCATGCATTTGTGGTGTCGAAAGGACGATTTCAGTCCCTTCGTGAGCTTCGGTTAATCATAAAGACACAAGAGGATATGCAAGTTGCAGTACACTGGATTTAATGTTGCACAATACTTCACAACATGATAATTAGGTTCGAGGAAGAGCTAGGGGTTGAGAAAACAACAGGTTGGGCTTGGCAAGAAGGAGCTGAGCCTTATTGCCCAATAGCGCCAGTTGTCATGGACACACCTGAAGGAAAACTGGGACAAGCATTCCGGGCAGACTTGATGGCTCGCCTTTTTGCACATATAGGACCTTGAATAGTAGAACAAAATCAATTCCAAGAATACATTATGTGGTGGAACAAACATAGGTCTGAGTTGTCAAAAATACTTGTAGCATCAACAACAGTCCAGCATAGACAGCAAATTAGAGATTTGGTCTGTTTGATGACTGGCTCTTGTATTGCATCTCCTCAAGATGAATTTGCAATTGTAACATCTCCACCTGTCATGCAACACAACTTTCCTCTGCATTCTTCACCTCAATATCCTTTTGCATTTGATCAAGTTCATGATGGTGAGTGGCATCAGCATATGCACGTTCCTCTGCAAGCTGGGTGTGTTGCATCCCAATCTCTCCTTGTCTCAAACAGCATAGTTCAATTTTGCAACATAACACCAAGTGTGCTGGCTATATGTTCCTCATTGGCAATTAGTCCACTTTTGGTATTATGCACAAATTCACTAAGCTTCTCTGCCAACTCATCTTTTATATGTGCAGATGCTGAATGGGATTTTTTGGCCATGACAGGCCCAGCCTGAGGACTTGATATGGAGAGGGAAAGGCTGAGACCAGAGGATGAGCGAGCCTTGAAATTGGGAGGATACATATAGGGTGTTTGATTCAGATGAAAAGTGGAATGCTTTGAAGAGGATTCTCAGCTTGCTAGTGGGTGGTGGGGCACAGAGCTGATTGGGAACATGAATATTCATTCAGGCAGAAATGGTGGATTGGGTGTAGATGATCATGTGATCAGATCATTGATCAGCAACAACATTGCAATGTGTGCACATATCTTGTCAGCAACAAATTGCCAACTGGATGCATCATCAACCTGCATTTCATCATCACTGTTCAACAAGCCCTTAGCAAGTTTGACATTGTTTGCTGGTGGGTTGTCCTCTGAGCTGAGATCAAAGACAGATCCTGTTAGAGACTGGTCCGATGCTCCAGAATGAACTCTGGAACAATGCGGTCGGATGGGACTTGGCTTCAGCTTATGTGCTGTGCCCTTACTCAATCCGTGTGTCCCGAATTTGCAGAGGGTCGGAGTTGTATGAAGATCTGCAGAGAAGTCTAGGTATCAGGGGGTGATCCAAAGAGAGAGGATCAGAGAGAGACTCGGAGTTGAGTCAGAGGATCGATGAGGAGTTGTAAATCAATTCAATTTGATATTCAACTAAAGTACAAAGAAGACAAACTATGGGTTTATATACGGAGGACGGAGACGGATTAGTAATGGAGTTTTACTAAGGGATTGGTAAGTGGAATGGAGATGGGAGAAACATAGCTGGAGCAGTGCTTCTAAGTGAGCACTGGTATATGGAGGTATTACAAAGCAAGAATGGAGAACAGCATAAGAATGAAACTAAACTAAAGATAGAAGTGTGGAGGAACAGAAGTGTGGAGTGCATGAAAATGTGCCGGAGTTGTTGAGAAGAGATTGGAGGAGTGACCAGAAAACCGGAGTTGGACTTGGCGAAGATTTGGGATATGACAGATCCATCCATTGTGTCCTCCTGAGGTGCTGCCTTGTTCTTGACATCCATTTCTTCTTCATCCTGAACATTCACAGTATGAGGAGCACCTTTTATTGTTTTGATTTGCACAAGGGACATCAAGTGTTGAGTGTGGTTGACCTTGGAATCAGATGAGACCAGCTTAGAGTCAAACACAGGAATGCCTCACCAGATTTCATCAAGATCATCATAGTAAGGAAACTCAGACCAAATCTGACCTACAGCTGGATCAACTGTATGTCACAATAAAAGATACAAATATGTACTGAGTAGATTCAGATCAGGATCATTGGGATGAACACCTTCACCAGATTGTTTGAAATGACAACAGAACTTCTGATAGTCCTGCTTCATGCTATACCCAACAAGTTAGGATAGGGAGATACAAATAAAATTGTTGACATACACAGTGTTTGCAGTAGCTAGGGCTTAACGGATGCTATACACAGGCCTAGCTTAGATAATACAAGTAATGACAAAATAAGTATTGCCATGACTCACATGACATGCTCAATAGTGAGAGTGTGGGGTCAGGAATGTGTGCCGTTTTATTCTCCACTTTCAAGTATATATACTATCTAAGTATTTCATATGCTGAATAACTTGGCATGCATGGCTTGGAACCAGCCATCCCATATGGCTTCAGCACTCCCCCTCAAGCTATGTTCAGGCTGAGTTCGGCTTTGTGGCAGCAATGTTTCAGCTTAGGTAACGGCTTAGTAAATATGTCAGCTGTCATGGAAGCAGTAGGGCAACAGCGGGCATCAATTTCACCTTCCACGATTTTCTCATGGATTCAGTGGCTGCAAATGGGAAAATGTTTAGATCGTTCATGGAACTGGTAATTTTTACCAATCACTAATGCAGACTGGTTATCACCATAGAGTATCATAGGTACTTGCTGAGGAAATCCTAACTCATAAAATAAATTCCTCAGCCAAATGGCTTCACATGTTGCGAATGCCATGGACATACTGTATATTCAGCTTCTGCCATTGATAGGTTCATAGCATTTTGCCATTTTGAGCACCACGTGATGGCACCATTCCCAAGCAAAAATACATAACCTGTGATTGATATGCAGTCCTTGAAATTAGCAAAATCAGTGTCTGAGTAACCATAAAATTCATCTGTTGGTTTCTCAGATGATTTGTCCACAGTATATTTTATGCCCCATGTCTGTATTCCACCCAGATATTGTTAACACTGGGCATTGGAATGTAGCACAGTGAACACTCAAAGTAGTTCGATGACTTGTTGTGGGCAAAGTGAAGTAATAGAGTGTCTCACTACCCAATGCACACACTTGGGGCTCATGGATGTGCTGAGTAACAACATTAGATTGCGTAGAACTAGCTGGAGAATACAGGTCGAAGTGGATAGCTACTTATACTAGCTACGTGCTGCGTAATGCTATATGCGCAGTAGGAGCAGTGTTGCTGTGCACTGCGTAAGGTGGGGTGCGCAGTATTGTGGCTATGTGATGGTAGTTTAGGGGATATGAGGCATTGCATCGGAAGGGCAATGCTGAGGAGAGGAAGGTAGTCCATTATGGTTCCAGAGTCAAAGAACAAATAAGGGCATGGTTCCGAGGGGTTCCGAAGAGGTTCCCTGTGATTCCAGTTGAAGGCGAAAGGGTTAGATGAAGAAACAAAGTATAATGTGGTTCCAATAGAAGGTGAATATTATGGATGTGGCTCCAAAGGATTCCGGAGCGGAAGTAGGAAAGTTAGAAAGGAGGGGATGATGAGTGTCTGGTGAAGATACGAGGAGCGACGATGAGTCCATAGACATAGGGAAAAGATGGGTCATAGGGGAAAACTGTAACAGATATCGTAGGACACGCTTTGCTGCACACCAATGTTCCATATCTGGATTTGCCAAAAATGACGCAAGGCATGACACCACATAAGTTATATCAGAATGTGTGGCAATGGCTGCATACATTAACAAGCCAATCAATAAGGCATATGGTAAACTGCCCCCTGATTCAGGTTCATCCGCTTTATCAAGCTTTTTGGATGGATCCATTGGCATTGCAACTGCATTTGCATCCATCATACCAAACCAATCGAGAATTGAATCAATATATTGAGTTTGTGTGATTTTAAATGTCTTTCACTCTCTATCACACTCAATCTTGATTCCCTATTTTAGATGGATTACCCATATCTGTCAATTTGGACAGTGATTGTAATTGCCACTTAAGTCCGCCCATGACAGCGGGTGTATTAGTAAACAATAATAGGTCATCAACCCATATTGTGATTATTTCGATGTTTCTGTCGATGCACTGTATGTAAACACACAGATCTGAATGTAAACAGGTGAATCCATCATTTGTAAGATGTTTATTAAGTTCCTCATTTCATTCCCATCCGGATTGTTTTAATCTGTATAGTGTCTTTATGAGATGACACAGCCTCTGAGTTTTGTCATCATACCCTTTGGGCTGTTTCATATACATTTCCTCTTTTAGCATGCCATTAAGGTACACGCCTTTTATGTCCATTTGCTGGATTTCCCAGTCTTCTTGGACGGCTTGTGCAATTGTCACATGTATGGTTTCAAGGCGCACAACTGGAGAGAAGGTTTCATTATAATCTACTCCAGGTTGTTGTGTAAATCCTTTAGCTACTAGACGAGCTTTGTATTTTAGTAACTCACCATCTTTACCATACTTTTTGACAAATACCCATTTATTATCTATAGGTACCCAATCGGGTGGTGGATCCATTAATTCCCACATGCCCATTTGATTGAGTTGTTTTAACTCGGTCTCGATGACTTTTTCCCATTCAAGCCATTCCAAAGACACTTTTGCCTCAAGTGTTTTCAGATCTGCCCTTCCCAAGTTTGTTTGTGTGAATGCAAAATATACAGCATCAGCAGTTGACATATGAGGTTCTTTATCCTCATCCAGCGCTGGCTCAAGATTAGGTAAGTTTACCAAATCTGGATATGGATCATCCAGCTGACTATAATTATGCATGATACACTATTTCATGCTGTGTCTCAATGGTGGGTCATCATCCCGCTTTCTTTTTGTCATAGTAGTATTATTATTAGCACTTGTATTAGTACCCTCAATATAAGTATCTGAGTGCTGTGCACTACTACCAGACTCCCCCTTGTGCTGTGTCTCAGTCACATTTGTGGGTCCATTAGGTACAGCTTTACCGTCTTCTCATTTAGGAATGCGGTAATTATGCGAAACCTTAATGGAGCGGGTGTGAACATCATAGTATTTTACAGCTTTTGGGCCATCAATGAAACCAAGAAACATATGTTTCTTGCTTTTAGCATCAAATTTATCTCATACTACATCACTCATAGTATGGATCTATACTTGGGATTCAATTTCATATATTATAGATACATCCAGCTTTTTACCTGACCATTTACCCTCTGGGGTATTATTTGTCAGCAATTGTGTAAAAGATCAATTTCGAATGTATTCCGTGTGTGTGATCAGTTTAGGCCACAAAAATTTAGGTATGGCTTGACTTAATTTCATTGCACATGCCATTTCTACAAGTGTGCAATTCATATGCTTGACAATGCCATTTTGGGCAGGTGAATGCAGTGCAGTAAATTGGAATTCAACTCTGCGATCCAAACACCATGTTAATAATGTGATATTGACATATTCCTTGCTGTTATCGGCATGGATATGTTGAGGCTTAATCCCCAGTTGTGTTTCAACATACTGTAGATATTGCTGCACCTTTTGGGTGGCTTCATTCTTAGATTTAAAAAAATATACTGTACATTTTCATGTACAGTCATCTATGAACAAAATATTGTATCGTATTTTACCAATTCCTTCTGTTTGAGCTGGTCCCCATAGATCTGTATGAGTCAGCATATCTGGTTGCACAGCTCAGCTAATTGCCTCTTTTGGAAATGGTATGATCATGTGCTTTGCTTGAATGCATGTGTCACACTCAAAATTTGGAGAGTTCTCGTCAACAATAAATCCATCAATGAGACCCTTTCTGTACAAATTTTTCAGGCCATCCATACTTATATGTCTGAGTTGATTATGCAAGGTCTGCCAAGACTCATTCTTCTGGGCAACATATGATGTTTCAGGAATAACCATATTGGCATTAAGATGGTTCAGTGAATTTACCCAATATCCTTCCACAAAAAAAAAATTATTGTTAACGCTAGGCATCAGCATGTAGCACAGCATACACTTGAAGTAGTACAAAGACTTGTTGTAGGTGAAGCAATAGAGTGTCTCACTACCCGATGCGCACACTTGGGGCTCATGGATGTGCTAAGTAACAACGCTGGATTGTATAGAACTAGCTGGAGAATACAAGACAGATCAAGTGGCTACTTATACTAACTATGTGCTGCGGAATCCTATGTGCATAGTAGTAGCAGTGTTTGCTGTGTGCTGTGTAAAGTGGAGTCCGCAGTATCATGGCTATGTGATGGTAGTAAGGGGATATGAGGCATTGCATCAGGAAGGCAATGCTGAGGAGAGGGATGTAGTCCATAGTTGTTCCGAAGCTAGAGGATCAAAGAACAAAGTATGAACGTGGTTCTGGTTCAAAGGTAAACATAGTAGGTGTGATTCCAAAGGATTCCAGAGTGGAAGGGAGAAAGTTAGAAGGGAAAGGATGACAAGTGTTTGGCAAAGATACGAGGAGAGACAATGAGTCCATAAACGTAGGGAAAAGATGGGTCATAAGGGAAAACTATAACAATTATCATCATTGAGTAACTCAATCTTTCCTTTTCCTGTAATTGCTTGTCCACCAGCTGCATCTAGCCATCCTATTGACAGCAAGTTAAACCACATGGTAGGAACATACAATACTTTTGTTAATGTAACTACGTAACTCTGTGTATTTACTCAAGTAGTTATTTTGAGATTGCCTCATCCGTGTGCAGTAACGGACGATGAACTAATCCCAATGATTTCTTGTTTCATGCTGACATAATTAGTCAGTGTGGCTCAAGTATTGGTTATGTGCATTGATGCACCGGAATCCGCAATCCATGAATAAATGAAAATGGGCAGTGGTCATGCATAATTTCCACACAATCCAATTGTCATCTCCAAGTGGATCTATTTTATAGGATGACAGTGAGCCTAAACCAATAGGCACGGGGTCTGAATGAGCCATCACACTGGTTACATAAGGTGCAGCTATGATGGAAGGACTGGGGTGAGGTGTCATAGGGTCAGAGAAGAACATAGGGGCATCAACAGCTTCTTCAATTGTCAACATGGCTCAAAAGATAGGTGGTGCAATATATAAAAATATAGTAAGTATTCAAACAAGCAATCAAATGTGTGCCTTCAAGTTACAAACAAGCAGGGCTCATAACCTATTCACAATAGCTAGGGCTTAATGGATGCTATGCATGGACCTAGCTTAGATAATATGAGTAATGACAAAATAAGTATTGCTGTGACTCGCATGACATGCTCAATAATGAGAGTGTGGGGTCAGGAATGCGTGCCGTTTTATTCTCCGCTTTCAAGTATATATACTATCTAAGTATTTCATATGCTAAATAACTCGGCATGTGCGGCTTGGAACCAGCCATCCCATACAGCTTCAACACACAGTTAGCCTGTTGTTTACAGATATCACATATCTATCTGGATTATTTGCATAGCCCGAATCCTCAGCTTCAAAAATGTGTTTTGCAATTGCAACATGGATATCTTTTTTTTGTTTGCCTGAAGGACACTCATTCAAAGAAAAGGAAAGTGATCCAGCCTGATTGCAATCATGGTAAAGGATGTGCCTGTCAACTGGGCAAGTCACCAGCCAAGAAACCAGTTCCTGGACCCAAGGTTTGTCCCAGGTAATGTTTGGGGATCTTGACTTAGAGGTCATAGCAGGTGATGGCACACTGGCAGTCATTGTGGGCGCTTTGCCTTTTCCCATGCCACTCCATGTGCCAGTCCTGCCTGATGACTTTGGAGTTGGTTGGATCACCTCAGATGGGTTGGCTTGGGGTTTCCCACTAGCCTTTTGAGACTTTGGACTGGTGCTGACCATCTTGCAGTATTGGGCACAAGTGCAAAGGCATGCATAGTGACAAACAGGAGGCATGGCTTGTTGAAACTCTGATGAGACCATGCCACACCTGCTGCACTTCAGTACCACATCACGGCCAAATCATGGCCAAATCAGAGCCAAATCAGAGTGGCATGAACACCACTCATCAGCAAATCAGTCCAGTTCTAGCTAGACCTTGCTAGGTGTTGCTAGGTCTAGCTAGCAAGGAAGTTTCATTTAACATAGCTAGAAAACAGCTTTTCTGGCTAGTGGCTGCAATTTCTACCTAGCAATACAGCATTGTACTAGTACTTAATTTTAGTAATGAACTAGCTAGGGCTTTCTAGCTCCTACAATTCCTTGCAAGATCTTGTAGTGACTCGCACCATTGTCACACTTAGCTAGGGCTTGCTACTAATTGCACAGTTGTCGCTTCCTTACTATATCATATTAGCTCTTGTATGACTTAACCCACATTTATTCATTTGCCATCATTACACATACAACCCTGACTTGCATTCCAACAATTGTGACAGTGCATGCAGAAAGAATACAATGAAAGTAACAGTAATTGAAAAGCACCTGAAAATGAGTACTCGACAATCTATTCCGAATTAGAATCCATTGGTAACTTTGCCACAACGAGTTTTCTTTTGAGTGATTGTAACTGTCAGCACATGGGTCTTGCGCTTGGTCTTGCTTTTGCCTGTAGTAGGTCTAAAAGGCTTGCTCAAAGTTTGTGCTTCAAGTTTGTTGGTCCTGATGCTTGTTGATGAGGCTGAAGCAGGAACTATTCCTGGCATATTGCTAGTTGCGGCGTTCATCAAGGACATAGAGGTGGTGGGAACATTTGACTTGGATTGTCTTGGACCTGCTGTGGTAATCTCGGGCCTCACAAAGCCTGTGTGGGAAACCTGGGATTCAGCTCGGATAGCCTTGGGCACAGGTGCTGCGAATGACTCCCTATCTATGTCCAATAAGCATTCAGATAGCTTTAACTCAGGATCGCTGGGGAGTTTGTTGAAGATTGTTGATGTAGAGGTGCTCGTATTGGTGTTTGACAGAATTCTCATCTGTTCCACTGGTGCCTCAGGCTCATCAGGCAGTGGTGTTGCAAACTTGCGGCCTTCAGCAGCATAATGCTCGAGCCTTGACATGGATAATGGGATAATTCTCTTTTGATGACCTCCACTGGTGCTTTGGGCTCAGATTTTTGTTATATCATCCTCAGAATCTGAGGCATTGCGGATAGCATGAGCTTTAGTGAATGCTCGGCTGATAATAAAATTAACATCCAATATTATGAAGACCTGGGCAACTTACAAATTCCACCATGCAAGTGTTTCCCGGGTCCAGTTGTCCTTGTTCTGGAACATTTTGACTATAGTCCAGGACAACTCCTCGAGAACCATCTGGCCAATCTTGGTGTCTGTTAACGCTGGGCGTCAGAACGTAGCACAGCGAACACTCGAAGTAGTTCAGAGACTTGTTGTGGGCGAAGCAAAGAAAAGAAGCGTCTCACTACCCAATGCGCACACTTGGGACTCATGGATGTGCTAAGTAACAACGCTGGATTGCATAGAACTAGCTGGAGAATACAGGCGAAATCTGGTAGCTACTTATATGATGTGTGATACTGCGCAATCCGGTGTGCGCAGTAAGGGCTCTTGTGACTGCGCACTGCGTAAGGTGATGTGCACAGTATGGGCTATGTATCGATGGGTAAAGGAACACGAGTCATCATATAAGGAGAATGATGACGAGGAGGGATTTGGTCCGTTACCGTAATTGGAAAGTGTACCATAACTGGAAAGTGTACCGTAACTGGAAAGTGTACCGTAGGGTGTGAAGGAAACCTAATAGGGAGAAGAAGATAGGTGTCTTGTGAAGACATGAGGAGAGACAATGAGTCCATAGACATAGGGAAAAGAGGGGTTATAGGGGAAGATCGTAACATTACCCCCTTCGTAACGTTGAAGCACCTGCTCAACAATCTTGTTATGATCCAGGTTGGCACCCGGACAATTCATTTTTCTCTTCACCTCTTCGATCAACCTTCCGCCTTGCATTCGGAGGAAGAATGTAGATGCCTAGGACAAGGGTCTACCCTTCATTCACTTACACTTCGCCTTTCTAATGGATCCACTATGGAACCACCTTGGACACTTTACGGACCATCCCCACACTTCGGCAGATACCTTCTCCCACACACTGCCTCGCTTCTAGACCACCCACACCGCCTCACGCCTAGACTCCCTGCACTGCACTACACAGCATGCATTGCCTTACGCAGCACGCATTGCCTTACGCAGCACACTGCCCTGCACAGCACGCATAGCTTACACATTGCCTTACACAGCCCTTACTGCGGCTACTGCCTTACGCAGCCTCCCAGCCTAGTATAAGTAGTCTACCCTCTTCACTGGCATTTCCCCAGCCAGTTCTACACACTTGGATGTACTTCTCTCCTCTAGTACTTTCCTATGCAAT
>JBBPLF010000420.1:0-27367 GCA_038089615.1 Aureoboletus auriporus
GTATCACAAGTTGTATAAGTAGTTACCTGACTCTACCTGTATTCCCCAACTAGTTCTATGCAATCCAGCATTATTACTTAGCACATCCATGAGCCCCAAGTGTGCGCATTGGGTAGTGAGACTTCTATTCTTTTTGCTTCACCCACAACAAGTCTCCGAACTGCTTTGAGTGTTCACTGTGCTACGTTCCAACACCCAGCGTTAACATGTATTGGGGATAATACAAACATCAGAAATGTGTGGGAAATGCATTAAAAAATCAGCTTTTTCATGGGAATGATCAAGCCACAAATGACATGGCTGCAATTCAATCTGCTTTTGAATAGGCTCATGCTGCTGGACTGACTCTACTTGATCAGTTCAAGGCCATGTTCATGCTTACCTGCCTACCTCCTTGTTTTCTCACTTTTGCCTCCAACCTGGTTCATATCATCACAATTATTGACTTTACAATGGATCTTGTGATTCATTGAGTCAATGCTGAGCTTAACCTTACAGGCTTTGTTACGATTCACCCATATTCATTTTTCTTCTTGTCATCTTGCTTACCCCTTTATGTGTTCCTATCGGACACATGTTTTGCTATATGGCCTCACTTGACATCCCTCTTTCCTCTTCTGATTATTGGCTGTGTATTACTAAATATTCTTCAAAATTCCTTCGCATTCTATGGCTTAGTCATCTCAACTTTCTTTCCCTATATAAACCCTATGATACCAATGATGTACCTCACACTTGTTAACATTGGGTGTCAGAACATAGCATAGCATACACTTGAAGTAGTACAAAAACTTGTTGTGAATGAAGCAATAGAGGGTCTTGCTTCCTAAGATACACACTTAGGCTAGCAGATGTGCTAAGTAACAATGCTGGATTGCATAGAACTAGCTGGGGAAATACAATGGGGATAATTGCTACTTATACTAAGGTAGATATTGCATAAGGCAATGAGTGCAGTATTTGCAGTGTGACTGCAGATTGTGTGAGGCAGAGAATGCAGTATCACAGCTATCTGATGGTAGTTAAGGGACACAAGGCATTGCATCAGAAGTGCTATGGGGAGGAGAGGAATGTAGTCCTTGTGGTTCCAAACAGAAGAAGAAAGAGAGGAACAAGTGTAAAATGTGGTTCTGCAAGTTCCTAAGTGAATCCATGTGGTTTCAGTTGAAGGTGAAAGCATTAATGTGGTTCTGGTTAAAGGTGAAAGTGTTAAACATGGTTCCATATGGTTCTGTGTGGTTCCATGTGGTTTTGGTCAAAGGTGAAGGTTTCAAAGAGGAAGAAATGATGAATGTCTAGCAAAGACACAAGAAGAAATGATGAGTCCATAAATATAAAGAAAAACTGTAACAACACTTGACCTACCTGGAATAGCATCATATCTTGACATTGTCTTCCAGTTTTTGGATCCCTTGACCTTTTTGAAGTCCTTGCCCTACTCTGAGTGGATGCTCCCTTGAAAATCCTTGAATCTACCAATGATCACCTTATCATTGGAAGAACCCTTGAGCCCTTGAACCTATCCTCGATGAAACTCTTTGTCATTGAAAGAATCTTGAATTGACCAGGTCTATATTTGTCTCTATCCAAGTCAAGTGTAACAAAAGGTCAAGTGTGCTCTAAGCAGGCTACCATTGTTGTAAGCCTCTTATCACCATTTCCTACCATTGTCCCTCACCAGATCTTCATTGGGGTCACCATTGTTAGCCTCCTACCCAGGAATCTACCTCTGAACCCTCCCTCTCTGATTTTGAAAAGTGTTATGCTCAACTTGGATAGAGGCGATTATAGACCTGGTTGGTTCAAGGTTCTGTCTAGGATGAAAGATTTGTCATAGATAGTTCAAGGGGTTGAGGGTTCTTCTGACAATGAGGTGATTGTTGGTAGTTTCTTAGAGTTTCAAGGGATCAGGAGACAATGCAAGGTATGATGCTATTCCAGGTAGGTCAAGCACGAGGTACATCATTGGTACTATATCATAGGGTTTATATAGGGAAAGAAAAATGGGAATTACTAAGCAATAGAATGCAAAGGAATTCCAGAAAATGTTTAGTAATACACAGCAATAAGATGAAAGAGGGAATGATGATGTCAAGTGGGCTGTATGGCGAGACACATGTCTGATGGGAATGCATAGAAAGGTAATCAGAATGACAAAAGAGAAAATAATAGAGGTGAATTGTAACATTACCTCTGGAGTACATTTGAAACTGCAAAGAGAATCAAAAAGAAAAGTTAAAAGTTGAAGTCTGCATGAGGGGGATCCATAATGTTCACTTCTGTGGTTGAATTCCAAACATCATCCCCATAGTTTTCATCGGTGTGGTCAGGAGAAATGATGGGAGATTGAGAATGACATTGAGGACAGACACATGGGCAATCAGAGTTTTGCCTTGTACACCTCCAGGTGCAATGATGGTGGTGAGGGGCTGAGGCATTTGTTGAGATCATTTGAGGGACATAGAAATATGGAGGGGGGATAGGGATAGGGATAGGGATAGGGATAGGGATAGGGATGGACAAAGAGGTGCTTGACATGGGAGAAGAACTAATCTGCTAGGGTGAACAGTGATGCCAAGAACAGTGAGAAGCGACATGTCCTGGTTGGATATTTTGGCAATGGTGACAGTGATAGTCAGGGCAATTCACCATCCAATGACCTTCTCATTGACAGTGGAAACATCTGTAAATGGGGTTCAAGGGAGGATGATGTACTTCTGCTTCTCTCCAAGCTGTAAAGGATCCATGAGGTATCAACTGCTGGGCTGCAGCAATGGCAACCTGTTTGGCTTGTTGTTCTTTGATGGTGATGATGTCTGATGATGTGGAGGGTGTGGATAGTGAAGGTGATGAAGGAGGGAAGGTAGGAATGGGGGTTCCAACTCTATTGTTACTGTCAAGTATTTTGCTGAGTTCCCTATGGTATCATTCAACTTCGGTGATAGCTGCAGGCATTTCTAGTTGATACAAAGCAGAAAGGAGGTTCCCCTCTGTCTGGGTTTAAATCTGTCATAGAAGGCCTGTTCTAGTTGCAATACTCTTGTTGGATGAGGTAAGGGAGAGGAGGTTGGCGAGGCATTGATTTTGGAGGAAGGTACATTGGAGGTTCCACAAGGGGGATTCCATGTCAAAGTGACTCCCAAAGTAGAGAGCCATATGTGGGTTGGTCAGCTGCCTGGTCATGAGGTCAAGAGAGGTGTTCATGAGAATGTCTTGGGTGTGGAAGGCAGTAGTAGGGAGATCCACAGATTGGACAGGGTTAGTACATGGAGGAGGTGGCATGTCCTTGGAGTCAGAACCCCAAGAATCAGCAGGCCAGGATTCAGTAGGGACTGGAGACAATGGACAAGAGGAAAGCCATTCGGCAAGGGGAACAGAGGTAGGAGTGGATGAAGTAGAGACAGAGGTAGTAGGAACAGTGTTAGCATGTTGGTAGATAATGGCCATGGTGGTGACTGGCAGGTTGGGGTGGGGAATTACAATTTATAGTGCCAGGGACAATTACTGTACTTTCGATTGCAGAAGTATTGGTGTTCAAAGGGGGGGTGAGATGGTGGGAGGTCATTGTAATAGAGGAAGAAGAACTTGTAGAAGGAAAGACTAGGTTGGAATTCAAAGTTTCTCCTACGGAGCATTTTTCTTGGAAATGGAGGGATGTCGATTTTTATAGTCAAGAAGGATGGACTTTGCATGTTTTAAGTCCTGCTCGGGGATCTATGAGTCATCTTTAGCTGTGTATCCTTTCCATTGGATCAGGAAGGACCAATGGGGCAGGATTCCCCTGTGGCATAGAATCTTCTCAATTTCATATTCTTTTTCCCCAGCAATAAGGTCAGGTGGTGATGCTGGGAAGTTTGGACCATGTATGTTGTTTTTTGATAGGGTGATAAGAGGGAAGCATGGAATACAGGGTGAATTTTCCATGTTTGGGGTAGTCGGAGTTGGTAGGTAATCAGGGATAGGACATTGACAATGGTAAAAGGTCCTTCTCATTTTGATGTGAACTTTGGGTTGGCAATAGATTGTTTCAAGTTCCATGCTTCTAGCCAAACTTTGTCTCCTTTTTGGAAGGGAGAGAATGCTTTCCTGGTTTGGGAGGCCATGACCTGTCAAGCTAGTTCATGGGCAGTGAAGGCTTCATTGTGAGTGGCAGTGAGAGCTTTCAGTCATTCTTCAATAGCAGGGAGAGTGATTTTGGGGAGAATGGTGGGGAGGGTACAAGGTTTGTATCCCATTATAAGATAAAATGGGGATTGTTGGATGATGGAATGAGGATGGTGATTATGGGCGAATTCAGCATGAGAAATGGAGTTGGACCAAGATGTGCAGTTATTTCCGCAGAAGATATGAAGATAGGTTTTGATTTCCTGGTTTACAAGTTCAGTTTCTCCATCCAATTGTGGATGGTAGGCAGTGGACAAGGAGAGGTCATAGCTGAGGAGTTTCCCTAGTTTCTTTGCAAATGAAGAGGTGAATTGAGAACCACAATCGGAGATAACTTTGTCATATAGATCAAATCATTTGTAGACTTTGTGGAAAAAGAGAGCAGCAACACCTTTGGTAGTAATGGTTGTTTTAGTGGGGCAGAGAATTACCCCCTTAGTAAGCCCATGGTTGACCATGACCAAGAGATAGTTGAAGCTGGTGGAGAGGGGCAGGTCAATGATCAAATCACAAGAGATCTGCTAGAAGGGGTGGGATGTAGAGGACTTGATGGGGAGAAGTGGTGGACAGGTAGGATGGGTGTTGGCCTTGTTTTGTTGACAAATGACACATTCTTTGATGTATTTGTGGATGTAGGAGACAAGTCCTGGCCACCAGAACTCAGCAGAGACTAGTTGTCGGGTTTTAAGGAAACCAGGGTGATCAGCAGATTTGTGGTCATGGCATCAGGCAAGAACAGAGTGTCAAAGGGAGTTGTCATTGGGAATATAAACATGGCCCTTATAAGTAAGGATGCCATCATTTGTCTGCCAATTTGAAAGGCAAGAACAGAAGGTGGGAGGGATTTCGCCATTGATGGATTGGAGGGCTTGGATTACAAGGGGGTTGGAGGTAGAGGAGGATTTGACACGTTCAGAGAGGGCAGTATTGATGAGGTTAACAAAGAGAAGGGGGGAGAAGGGTTGTTTCCTCATTTTCAGAAAAGGAGTCTGGAATGAGATTGGGGCAACAAGAAATAGCATCAGGACCTGCAAGTAGTTTCCTTGGAACATGGAACATTTTCAAGTCAAAGTCTGCAAGGTTGAGAAGCCATCAGGCCTGTTGTTGATTGAGGGCTTGTGGTTGATGGAAGTAGGTCAAGTTCTTGTGATGTGTAAAAACTTGGACTGGGAAAGTTTTGGGAATAAACCCAAAGTCGCAGGTAAAGGGAGTAGCAAAGTGTGGAAATACTCACACTTCAGGTGGAAAATCCCAAGGTAGTAATCAAGAGTATGAGGGCCTCTGACTAGAGAGTCAAAGGTAGTGTAGCCAGGTGAAGGTGTGGAATAGCTCAGAGGTGTAGTGGCTCAATGAGAAATCACTATATAAGACTTTAAGGAAAAGGGAAAGAATGGCCAGAAGGGCCATCCTTATATATGTCATAGGCCATGTCAGATATAAATACTGACCAATGGCATAAAAGGATCTATGGTATCTATAGTAAGAACCAATAGCAATAAAGACTTATCTGGAGTCTATAAAGACATCCAATGGCATAAGTCACTCTTATCTATGATGTAATCTGAAGTAATATGACATCACAGTGAATAGTGTAAAGGCCATAATGTCATGTGTGATGACATCATGGTCTAGACTCTGTACATAAGCAAATATGTCAGACAGTCTAAGTCACTGATTATGTATACAAGTGAATGTGTCATGCAATCAGGTGACATGTCATGTGACAGGCCTAGAATCTTGGTTATGTAATATGAAGTGCAGAATGTGAACACCAAGATTCTCAACACTCCTCCTTGTTGTTCATTGTGAATGCATATTTATTTCATGAAGGAAACAGTTTGAGTGTAAGCATCTTTCTTCCATCTTGGAATTTGATCTTTCCAAGGTTCTTCATGAAGATGTCTGCAAACTGTGAATTGGTGGGAACATAGAAGAGTTCAATTTCACTTAATTCTACCATCAGGAAAATGGTGAAGAATAGCTAATGAATTATAATGCTGAGAATGGGTAAGATAATCCATTATAATCCATTACAATCCATTATAATAGATTATCTTACCCATTTTCAACATTATAATTCATTATCTGTTCTTCACCATTTTCCTGATGACAGCTTCTTGAACAAAGTGTTTGGGGATCTGGACGTGTTTGGTATGTCCTTCTTATGCAGGATTGGAGGCAAGAAATATAGCACCTTGGTTGTCACAACACATAGGTGTAGGTATAGGTGGTAGGGATATGTGGATCTCTCCAAAAAGGTTGTGAATCCATTGGATTTGTTTCTGTTATGCTGGGCGTCAGAATGTAGCACAGTGTGCACTCAAAGTAGCACAAAGACTTGTTGTGGGCAAAGCAATAGAGTGATCTCACTACCCAATGCACACACTTGGGACTCATGAAGGTGCTAAGTAACAATGCTGGATTGCATAGAACTAGCTGGGGAATACAGGGTATGTTGTATGACTACTTATAGTTTTATATGTACTATCAGAATACTGCACATTCCAGTGCGTACAGTAAGTGCAGTGTTGCTGCATGCTGTATAAGGCTGGGTGTGCAGTAGTGAGGCTATGTGGTGAGAAGGGGGCACAAGGTATTGCATAAAGAGAGCAATACTGAGGAGAAGTAGTCCAATTTGAGGAAAAGCGGAACTGCGGGAAAGCAAAAGTGAAAGAAAGCAGGACTGTGGGAAAGTAAAAGTGAAGGAAAGCAGAACCATGGGAAAGCAAAAAGCAAAGGAAAGCAGAACCACAGTAAAATAAAAGTAAAAGAAAGCAGAATTGCAAGAAAGCAAAACTAGAAAGAATTGGATGACAATGACATATGTCTGGCAAAAGCGTGAGGAGAGATAATCAGGCCATAGACATAGGGAAAAGATGGGTCATAAGGGAAAACTGTAACATTACCCCCTTCATAATGCTGAAATACCTGCTCAGCAATCTGGTCCATCAATATCTCCCTCGTTGACCTCATAATTGGTGAAATTGATGTTCCCATTGAAAAAGCCATCATCATGGTCGAGCCCATTGTAAACTGGGCAATGGGCACAAATATGTTTGTACTTGTTACACTCTCCACACAGTCATCAGTGGCATTTAGCCTGGACATGCCCTGGGGCGTGTTTATGACACTAGAAACAGATATACTTTCCGCAGAAGATCCAAATGTGATCTGCCTTTCCACATTGATGGCAGCAGAGGTGTTTCTTTGGAGGGCATGCTGGGATGTTGGAGATATCAACATTGATGGGATTTTGGAAGGTTCCTGCTCTGTCCAGGAAGGTGGACCAGGCTCCTCGAAAGGAATGGAGTATGGGGTGAAGGGTGTCTCCCAGAGTGTCTAAGGTTGCTTTGAGGAGTCTCTGAGGTAACAGGCTCTCATGGCGAGTAAGAGCCCCTCATTGCATGTCCTCAGGGGCAGGAGTAGGGGAATAGGTTGTGATTGGAGAGTCTTCTGAAAAGCTGGAGGAAGTGGGAGCATGGGTGTCGATCTTTGGAGATTCTGGAATGGAGAGTGGAGCGGGAAAGTAGGTTCACTCTAGGGAACATGGAGGAGGAATTTGGAGGATGGGAGAGGGGGTCCTTTCGACTGACACAGGAGTGTCGAGGTGGAGGTCGAACAGTATGGCACATGGGGTGTCCCCTACATAGGTCCTGTATTCATGGACATTCATGATGTCAAAGAATGGCTCCACAATGGGTCAGAGCAGGTTCTTGTTGATGCAATCTATTAGATGCCCAAATCCTTCTTCGTAGAGGAGGTCTAAGATGAGGAAGTGAGCCTCATCAACTCCAGTCTGCATGGTGGATATGAATTGTTCTGGGGAGTCATTGGGGATAAGTTGGTGGGCAGCAAGGCGAATGACTTGGTAGGTTCGAAAGAGCATGCACAGATCCTTGGTTTTCTTGTTGTAATTATAGCATAGGTCAAGTTCCATACACAGGGAGAGAATGGGGGTGGTGAGGACCGAGGCAAAGAGGATTCTCCTTAGATAGGTTGGGAGATGATTAGAGTAAATGACATAGGGGTATGGTAGTTGGAGGCGGTCATTCTGTGCCATGAGGGACTCATAAGTGCCCCTGGCTGTGATGCAATTATGAGGAATGTGGGGGGGGGAAAGTTTGTTGGGTTATGTTTAATAGTGCTAGGGGTAGTTGTTGTATTTTCTATTGCAGAAGTATTGATGCTTGAGAGGGTGAGATGGTGGAAGGTCATTACTGTAGAGGAAGAAGAATTTGTAGAAAGGGAGTCCTGGTTGGAATTCAAAGTTCCTCTTCCAGAGCATTTGTTGGGGGGAAGTCTCTAGGCCGAGTGGCTTTATATTCATCCAGGAGGGTTTGTGCGTGTTTGAGGTTTCCCTCTGGTTCCCAGGTGTTCTCTGCTGCGGAGTATTCTTTCCAGGATATAAGGTACTGCCTTCTCCCTCTGATTCCGCGATGTGAAAGAATGGAATCTATTTTGTATTCTTCTTCTCCACTGATCAGCTCAGGTGGTGGATCTGAGAAGTTGGGGCTGTGCTCCACAGTCTCTTGATAAGGGGATAGGAGGGAGGTGTGGAAGACATCATGTATCTTCCAGGTTGGTGGTAATTTAAGGCGATACAACATGGGGGAGATGACCTGTGTGATTTCAAATGGTCCTTCTTGTTTGGGGGATAGTTTCCTTGATAGGTACTGCAGTTGAAGATTTCTTCCCTCTAGCCATACTGTACCTTGTCTCTGACTTTCCAGAGGCAGAATTTGGAAGATGTTTGCTCCTTCATGATCCATTGGGTCTTTTCGTGAGCAGCTAGGGCTTCCTCTAGTTCAGTTAGTCGTGTTTCCAGAGTGGGAAGGAATGTCTTTCCAATTGGAGGATAAAATCAGGGTTCATATTCCAAAATGAGGGAGAAGGAGGATTTCAGGGTGGAGGAGTGTATGGCTGAGTTGTGGGAGAATTCCGCCATGGGGAGTAACTCTGCCCATTGTTCAGGATGTCCTTTGCAGAATATCCTGAGGTAGGTTTCAAGTTCTTGGTTTACTTGTTCAGTTTCTCTGTCAGTTTGGGGATAATATGCAGAGGAGAGTTTTAGGTTGTATTTTAGGAGTCTGGAGAGTTCTTGGGTGAAGGCTGATGTGAATTGTGATCCCCTATCTGATATGCAATAGTTGTGTAGTCCATAGTGTCAGAATACTTGGGTGAAAAAGAGTTGGGCTACTCTGGCAGCATCAATGGTTTTGTGACAAGGTGTGAGGATTACCCCCTTCATAAGGCCATGGTCAACCATGATCATGATAGAGTCATATGAATTAGACATTGGTAGGTCGGTAATGAGGTTGATGGAGACCTGTTGGAATGGGCAGGTGCAGGAAGATGGGAGTGGGGTCAGTGGGGGGACGGACGGATGGGTATTCGTTTTATTGGCCTGACATGTAGCATGACCTTGAATGAATCTGCAGATAAAGGTGGTCATTCCTGGCCACCAGTAATCGCGCTGTGTTAGGGTTGTCATGTGGAAGATTCCCCCATGTCTGCCGTGATCACTTTTGTGGGTAAAGCAGACGAGCCCATGTTGTGCTGGTTCTGGGACATATAGGCGATGTTTGTAGTATAACATTCCCTCATTGAATTCCCAGTCCCTCAGGTTGGTTTTGGAGAGTAGGGGGGTTCCAGTTTTCAAGGCTTTGAGAGCTGAGGTGACCAGAGGGTTGGAAGGGGTGGATTTAGCAATCTTCTCAACTAGAGCAATGTCAAGGCTCTGGACAAAGATATCTTTGGATAAGAGGGTAACTTCTTGGTTGTCAAAGGATGTATCAATGTCGTCTTGTTGGGACAGTGCATCTGCTGGTCCCATTTGTGTTCTTGGTACCAGGGAAAATGAGAGGTCAAAGTCCTGGAGGAATAACATCCATCATGCTTGTCTTCTGGATAGCTTCTGAGGTTGCTTAAAGTAGGCTAAGTTTTTATGGTTGGTGATGATGGTCATTGGCAATCCAATTCCTTGTAGGTAGTGTTTCCACTCCTCAAGGGCATGGATTACTCCAAGAAGTTCTCTGTTGTATATGTCATAATTCCATTCAGCAGGGGATAGGGTTTTTGAGAGGTATGTGCAGGAGTATAGGTCCCCATTGCTGTCGTTCTGCATGAGGACTGCTCTGGTGGCAGTTAAGGAAGCATCAGTCATGACAGTGAAGGGTTTGTTACATCAGGCATTTGAAGGACTGGTTGTTGAGTGAAGGTTTCTTTTATGGCTAGAAAGGTTTCGTCGCATCCCTTAGTCCATTTCCATTTGGCTCCTTTTTTGGTTAGGTCATGCAAAGGTTGTGCTTTGGTGGAGAAGTTTGGGATGAATTTTCTGTAGAAGTTACAAAATCCAAAGAATGATTGGACTGCTTTTGTTAATGCTGGGCGTCGGAACATAGCACAGCGAACACTCGAAGTGGTTCAGAGATTTGTTGTGGGCAAAGCAAAGAGAATAAGAGTCTTACTACCCAATGCGCACACTTGGGGCTTGTGGATGTGCTAAGTAACAACACTGAATTGCGTAGAACTAGCTGGGGAATACAGGTGAAGTCTGGTAGCTACTTATACGGTGTATGATACTGCGCAATCCAGTATGTGCAGTAGAGGCTATGTGACTGCGCACTGCATAGGGCTGTGGTTGGGTGAGTAAGGGAACACGAGTCATCATATAAGGAGAATGATGAGGAGGAGGGATTTGGTCCGTTATGTAAGGAAACGTGGTTCTGGTCGAAAGTAAAAGGTTAGACAATGAAACATAATGGAACGTGGTTCCGAAGGGTTCTGAAGGAATCCCTGTGGTTCTGGTTGAAGGTAAAAAAGGAAACAAGATAAGTGTGGTTCCAGTTCGGAACCAGAAGAACTAATTGGGGAAAGAAGACAAGTGTCTTGCAAAGACATGAGGAGAAATGATGAGTCCATAAACATAGGGAAAAGATCGGTTATAAGGAAAAACCATAACAGCTTTGACCGATCAAGGTGGGTGCCATTCATGGATGGCTTTCAGTTTTACAGGGTCCATCTGAATCCAGTTTGCTTGGATGATCATTCTGAGGTATTCTACCTCTTCTTTATCAAAGAAACACTTTTTCAGTTTCAGGAATAGGTGGTGCTCTCTGAGGCATTGGAGGACTCTGTGGGTTCATTCCTTATGGAGGATAGGATCGTTCAAATGAATGAGGATATAATCCATGTATATGATTAACCATCCCTCGGCTATGAGATCAACGAAGGTGTGATTCATGAGAGCTTGGAATGTTGTGGGGAAGTTGCATAGGCTGAAGAACATTATGGTGGGTTCAAAGAGTTCCATGGGGGTAATGAAAGCTGCTTTCCATCAATCCTGTGGTTTGATGAGGACATTGTTGTATCCCCATCAGATGTTCATTTTAATAAAAATGGACAATCCTTTTAATTGATCAATTAGGTCCGAAATGAGTGGAAGCAGATAAGTGTTTTTGGTAGTATGGGAGTTTAAATAATGATAATCTTGGCAGGGTCATGTTGATCCATCCTTCTTTGGTATGAAGAAAAAGAGGAAGGCTTGTGGGGATTTGAATGGGACTATCTTTCCAGATTTTAGATTTTCATCAATAAACTCTTTGCAAGCTTCCTTCTCTTTGGGGTTTAGTGGGTACACCTTTGCTACTTTGGGCACGAAGTTTCCATCAAGGTCTATGCTGTGGTCAAATGGTCAAGAGGGCAGTAGTTCATCTCCTCCTCGCTTGGCAAAGACATTGGCAAAGTTTTCGTATTCAGGGGAAAGTGGTTCTTCATGAGGTTCATTTACTGCAAGTTCTGTTGTGAGTGTGGTTTTACTGATGAGGGTTTCTATTCTTTTGTCAATTCTCTTTCTCCATAACTTGGCTATTTTCTTGTCTGGATCCAGTTCTAGATATCGGATGAGATACCTTTGGCATATGGCTTTTGGGGAGTCATGTCGAGAGGTTCTGGGTTTATCTGGGAGAATCACTTCTCCAGTCATCCAGTTTATTGTGGGGTTAGTTTCTTGGAGCCAGGTTATTCTGAGGATCAGGTTTTCCTTCCCACAGTTAATGACGAGAAAGTCTCTTTCTTCATTTACTTCTCTGATCTAGATGGTAAGGGTTACCTTGTGACAGATTATCCCTCCAATGTTGGGGGATCCATCTGCATTGTGAGTTTTTTTGGGTTTGTCCAGTTGGATCTGTTTATATCCTTTCTTCTTCACTAGATCGCAATCTATGAAGTCTCTGCTTGCTCCACAGTCTACGAGGGCAAACATGTCAACAATTTGGTCATTTTCTTGTTTGAACAGTGAGATAGGGATTCACATAGATTCACTGTTTGGATCAGACAAGAATACTGGTGCTATTACTTCAGGATAGGAGAATGTCAACCCTTTCCTCCTGTCTAAAAATCCTTCTTTGGGATTTCTTCTTCTTCTTCGACCCAAGTTGTGGAAACAGTTTCTGGCTTGTCAATATCATAGAGGATGTCAAGTGTGCATACGAGTTCCTCCTCAATAACACCTCTCTCTTTAAGGGTGTCCTGGTACTCTTCGGACTTGGTTTTTTGGACATGTTTGTTTTTGATGGGGTTCCTCTGCAGATAAGGGGGGGTCCGGTTGTTGCTCTTTCCTTGTCCTTCTGGACGTTTGTCTTGGGGGTGGTTTCTGGTGTGGCACCCTACCCAGTGGCATGTGAAATACTTGTTGTTCCTTAAATGTTTGGCCTTCTCTACAGGTGAGAATCTGGTGAAGTTGACACAGACTGCGACCATATCCATTGCATTGGGGTCTCTAGAGGGTCTTCCTTTGTTCTGGAAGTCTATCCTTTGTCCTTTGCACAAGTTCTCTATCCTCTTGTTTTGGGCATGAAATACTCCCGACAGTCAGACCCATTCTGAGAGTTTGTCGGGAAGCAGGTTGATGGATAGGATTTTGGTGGAGATATCTGGATCCAGCCCTTTCATGATGTAGTTCACCTTGGTTAATGTGTCGTCTATTCCCACTATTGTTACGATCTTCCCTTATAACCCCTCTTTTCCCTATGTCTATGGACTCATCGTCTCTTCTCGTGTCTTTGCAAGACACTTATCTTTGTCTCCTCACTAGATTCCTTCACCTTCTCATTCTACTTGTTGAGTCATGCTCTACTTGTTGAGTCACGCTCTACTTGTTGAGTCACACTCTACTTGTTGAGTCACGCTTCACTTGTTGAGTCACGCTTTATCTTTGCTTACTTAACAGACCAAATCTCTCCTTGTCATCATTCTCCTTATATGATGACTCATGTTCCCTTAACCACAGCTCATACTGCACACATAGCCTTACGCAGTACACAGTTACATAGCTTCCACCGTGCACATAGGATTGCGCAGTATCATACATCGTATAAGTAGCTACCACACTTTGCCTGTATTTCCCAGCTAGTTCTACGCAATTCAGTGTTGTTACTTAGCACATCCACAAGCCCCAAGTGTGCGCATTGGGTAGTGAGATACTTCTTCTCTTTGCTTTGCCCACAACAAGTCGCCAAACTACTTCGAGTGTTCACTGTGCTACGTTCCGATGCCCAGCATTAACAAAAGAACTAGCTCTTCAACCTCATCTCTGTCTCCTGACAGAAAGATACGCCCACCATTTCCAGACAAGGATCTCGACGAGGACGGACCATACGTCCCCCTTCTGACTCATCAGACGATACTCCTACACCAACCACACTCCCAGCACTCCCAGCACCAATCCCCACTGAGGACTGAAGAGTCCAAGAAGCACCACCAATCCATAGACAACCACCGCCCCCACCACCCGAAGAACCCCACTCTGACATAGAAATGTCGGACCACGGAAACAAAGACATTGAACTCAAAGCCGGACTCCCAGCAGATTTCTCTGGAGATCCAAAAGATGCTATACGTTGGAAGATGGCCATGACAGCCTACTTCAATATGAACCAAAAGTTCTACAACGAAAATGCCAAGGTCTTAACCACCTTCACAAATATGAGCAAGGGTTGAGGAAGTGCCTTCTCCGAATCCATCTACATGCAGCTCACCAACAACACCATAAAGGACCTGACCTTTGCCAAGCTCATGGAACTATTTGAGAAGACCTTCTTCCCCTTCAACTACAAAAACCAAGCCAGGGACCAATTAGACAAGTTGGTTCAAATAGGGAAGAGCAATGCTGGATACACCAACTACATCACTGCCTTCCAGGCCACAGAGGCCATAGCAGGAATAGACAATGAATTAACCAAGATAAACTACCTCATGAAAGGACTGGACCCGGACATCTCCACAAAAATCCTCTCTATCAACCCTATCCCTGACAAACTCTCGGAATGGCTCTGACTCGCTGGAGTATTCCATGCTCAGAACAAGAGGATTGAGGATCTGTGAAAGGGACAAAAAGTAGACTTCCAGACCAAAGGGAGATCCACTAGAGACCCTAATGCCATGGATGTTGATGCTATCCACATCAACTACACCCAGCTTTCACCGGTAGAAAGGGCGGAACACATGAAAAACAACAAGTGTTTCATATGCCACTGGGTAGGATGCCACTCCAAGAAGCATCCCCAAGACAAATGTCCTGAGGGACAAGGAAAGAGCAACAACTGGGCCCCTCCTCACCCACAGAGGAACCCCGCCAGGAAAGAACAGGTCAAAAAGACCAAGTTCGAAGAATATCAGGACACCTTAAAAGAAAGAGGTGTTACTGAAGAGGAACTCATACGCACACTCGACATCCTCTATGACCTCGACAAGCCAGAAACCATTGCCACAACCCGGGTCAAAGAAGAGGAAATCCCAAAAAAGGATTTTTAGATGGGAGGAAAGGGTCGACACTCTCCAATCCCGAAGTAATAGCACCAGTGTTCTTGTCTGATCCAAACAGTGAATCTATGCGAATTCCTATTTCACTGTTCAAGCAAGAAAACAATCAAATCATCGACACATTTGCCCTCATTGACTGTGGAGCAAGCAGAGACTTCATAGATTGCGATCTAGTGAAGAAGAAAGGCTACAAACAGATCTGACTGGATAAACCAAAGAAGGCACAAAACGCAGATGGATCCCCGAACATAGGAGGGATCATCCGCCACAAAGTGATCCTTATCATCCAGATCGGAGAAGTAAATGAGAAGAGAGAATTCCTCGTCATTAACTGTGGAAAAGAAAACCTAATCCTCGGAATAACATGGCTCCGAGAAACCAACCCTTCAATAAACTGGACCACTGGAGAAGTCGCCCTACCAGACAAACCAAAGACCCTGCGACATGACTCCCCAAAGGTGATATGTCAAAGATACCTCATCCGATACCTGGATCTAGATCCGGACGAGAAGATAGCCAAGATGTGGAGAAAAAGAATAGACAAAAGAATAGAGACCCTCAGGAAAACAACACTCGCTACTGAGCTTGCTATCCAAGAGAAACCCAAAGAAGAAACACTTCCTTCTGAATACAAAGACTTTGCTGATGTCTTTGCCGAACGAGAAGGAGATGAGCTACCACCATCCCGACCATTTGACCACAGAGTAGACCTTGATTCGACCTTCATACCGAAAGTAGCCAAAGTATATCCCCTAAACCCCAAGGAGAGAGAAGCCTGCAAGGATTTCATCAACGAACATCTAAAATCCAGGAAAATTGTTCCATCCAAATCCCCACAGGCATCTTCATTCTTCTTTGTACCTAAGAAAGATGGATCTGTACACCCATGTCAGGACTATCGATATCTCAACTCCCATACCATCAAAAACGCATACCCACTCCCCCTTATCTCTGATCTCATTGACCAACTTAAAGGATCATCCATCTTCACCAAAATGGACATCCGATGGGGATACAACAACATCCTTATCAAACCACAGGACAGATGGAAGGCTGCATTCATAACACCTATGGGATTGTTTGAACCAACTGTAATGTTCTTTGGCATGTGCAACTCCCCAGCAACGTTCCAGGCTATGATGAACCACACCTTTGCGGATCTTCTCGCTGAAGAATGGTTAATCATCTACATGGATGACATCCTCATCCATTCCAGTAACCCAACAGTACACCAAGAACGGACTCGTCAAGTCCTCCAGAGACTCCAAGAATACAGACTATCCCTGAAGTTGAAGAAATGCTTCTTCGACAAAGCTGAGGTAGAATACCTCGGAATGATCATTAGAGCCGACCAGATCCAAATGGACCCAGTCAAATTGAAAGCCATCAATGAATGGCAACCCCCAAAATCGGTCAAAGCAGTCTGATCATTCATCGGATTCTGCAACTTTTATCGGAAGTTCATCTCCAACTTCTCCACCAAAGCAAAACTGCTACATGACTTAACCAGAAAAGAAGCAAAATGGGAGTGGACGAAAGAATGTAAGGAAGCTTTCTTAGCCATCAAGCAAACCTTCACCCAGAAACCTGTCCTCCAAATGCCCGATGTCACAAAACCTTTCACTGTCATGACCGATGCCTCCTTAACAGCTATAGGAGCTGTTCTAATGCAGAACGACAGCAATGGAGATCTACACCCTTGTGCCTACCTCTCTAAAACCCTATCACCTGCAGAACGGAACTATGATATCTACGACCAAGAACTCCTAGGGGTTATTCGTGCCCTGGAAGAATGGAAGCATTACTTGCAAGAAACAGGACTTCCTGTAACAGTCATCACCGACCATAAAAACCTTGCATATTTCAAGGAACCACAGAAACTCTCCAGAAGGCAGGCACGATGGATGCTATTCCTTCAGGACTTCGACCTCCATTTCTCCCCAGTACCCAGAACACAAATGGGGCCTGCCGACGCCCTGTCTTGCCGGGATACTGTGGATACTTCCACTGACAACCAGGAGGTTACCCTCCTCCCCGAGGACATCTTCATCCAAACCCTCGACGTTGCCTTAGTCGAGAAAATTGCTAAATCTACCCCCTCTGACCCATTGGTCATCACCTTCCTTAAAGCACTTAACGAAGGCACCCCCTTGATCTCCAAATCCTCACCACATGACTGGGAATATACAGAGGAAATGCTATACTACAAACATCATCTCTATATTCTGGAACCAGCACGACATGGACTTGTCCACTTTACTCATGAAAGTGACCATGGAGGACATGGTGGGATTTTCCACACTACCAACCTTTTGCAGCACGATTACTGGTGGCCTGGCATGACCACCTTTATCCGCAAATTCATTCAAGGCTGCACGGTCTGCCAAGCTAATAAAATCAATACTCATCCCACTACCCTGGCGTTGACCCCCCTTCCTTCCTCCTGCACTCGCCCTTTCCAGCAAATCTCTGTTGACCTCATCACCGATCTCCCTCCTTCTTTTACTTTCGATTCTATCATGGTCGTGGTTGACCATGGGCTTACTAAGGGGGTAATCCTCATCCCTTGCAATAAAAACATTGATGCTGCTGGAGTTGCCCAACCATTTTTCACAAACGTATTCCGACACTACGGACTCCATGACCACTGCATTTCCGACAGGGGACCTCAATTTGCATTTGCTTTTGCATGAGAACTTGCCATGACTCCTAAAATACAATCTAAAACTCTCCTCCACATACCACCCCCAAACCGATGGTGAAACCAAACGAGTAAACCAAGAACTTGAGACCTATTTGCACATATTCTGTGACGGACACCCAGAACAATGGGCAGAACTACTCACCATGGCAGAATTCTCCCACAATTCAGCTGTTCACTCCTCCACCCTGAAATCCCCTTTCTCCCTCATCCTGGGATATGAACCCCGCTCCTACCCCCCAATCGGAAAGATGTTCCTTCCTGCCTTGGAAACATGCCTGACAGAACTGGAGGAAGCCCGACAGGAAGCCCTTGCTGCGCATGAAAAGACCCAACGGATCATGAAGGAACGGACCTCATCCAGGTTCCATCCCTGGGAAGTCAGCGATAAAGTCTGGTTAGAGGGAAGAAACCTTCGACTGCGATACCTATCAAGGAAACTATCCCCCAAATGAGAAGGACCATTTGAAATCACACAGGTTATCTCTCCTGTGTCGTACCACCTCAAACTACTGCCCACCTGGAAGATACATGATGTCTTCCACGCCTCTCTCCTATCCCCTTATCGAGAGACTGTGGAACATGGCCCCAACTTCTCTGACCCACCGCCTGAGCTGATCGGTGGAGAAGAAGAGTACGAAATAGATTCCATCCTCTCACACTAAGGGACATGAGGATGAAGGCAGTACCTAGTATCCTGAAAAGGATACTCTGCAGCAGAAAATACTTGGGAATCAGAGGGAAACCTCCAACATGCACAAACACTCCTAAACAAATATAAATCTGGTCGACCAAGGGATTTCCCCCAGTAAATGCTTCGGAGAAGAAACTTCGAATTCCAACCAGGCCTTCCCTTCTACAAGTTTTTCTTCCTCTACCGCAATGACCTTCCTCCATCTCACCCTCTCAAACACCAATACTTCTGCAATAGACTATACAGCGGCTGCCCTTGGCACTACAAATCATGACCCAGCAATCCTCCTCCGTCACCACTCACCGCAACTGTATCATGGCCAGAGGTACTTATGAGTCCCTCATGGCCCAGAAAAATCATCTAGAACTCCCCTATCCTTACTATATCTGTTCCAATCGTCTTCCTCCTCACCTGCGAAGGATTCTCTTCGCCTCTGTCTTGACTACCCCTGCCCTCACCACACGCATGGAATTAGACTTGCGCTATAACTACAATAAAAAGACCAAAGATTTATGCACCCTGTTCCGAACATACCAGATCATCCGCCTTGCTGTCCACCAACTTATCCCCCATGATTCCCCTGAACACTTCATATCCACCATGCAAACCGGAGTTGACGAGGCACACTCCCTCATCCTCGACCTCCTCTACGAGGAGGGCTTTGGACATCTAGTAGACCGCATCGACGAAAACCTCCTCTGACCCATCGTGGAGCCCTTCTGCAAGATCATGAGTGTCCATTAGTATAGGGTCTATGTAGGAGACGCCCCTTGCGCCATACCATTCGACCCTCATCTGGACACACCTGTAACGGTGGAAAGAACCCCCTCTCCTGTTCTCCAGATCCCACCACCTCGCTCTCCTGAGAGGACATACTTTCCCGCTCCAATCTCCATTCCAGAGTCTCCTAAGATCGACACCCATGCCTCCACTCCCTCAGATGTTCCTGAAGACTCTCCAATCGCCACCCGATCGCCCACTCCTGCCCCTGAGAACATGCAATGAGGAGCTCTTACTCGCCATGAGAGCCTGTTACCACCAAGACTCGCCCAGACTACTATGAATACTCTGGACAACACCCTCCACCCTCTCCTCCATTCCTTTCAAGGAGCTAGATTCATCTCCCTGGATGGAGCAGGCACCTCTCAAGACCCAATCAATGTCGACACTTCCCATGTCCCCACATATTCCAAGAAATGACTCCGCTGTCACCAATGTGGAAAATCTGACCATCTCCGCATCTTTTGTGGAAAGTACACCTGCCCCTGGTGCCATAAACACGCCCCAGGACATGTCCAGGCCAGATGCCCCTGAAGACAGTGTGGGGAATGTGATGAGTATGGGCACATTCATGCCAATTGCCCAGTTTACAATGGGCTTGACCATGATGATGGCTTTCTCGATGGCGACCTTGACTTCACCAACTACGAGGTCAATGAGGGAGATACCGAGGGGCCAGATCGTTGAGCAAGTGCTTCAACATTACGAAGGGGGTAATGTTACGATCTTCCCTTATAACCCCTCTTTTCCCTATGTCTATGGACTCATCGTCTCTTCTCGTGTCTTTGCAAGACACTTATCTTTGTCTCCTCACTAGGTTCCTTCACCTTCTCATTCTACTTGTTGAGTCACGCTTCACTTGTTGAGTCATGCTTTATCTTTGCTTACTTAATGGACCAAATCTCTCCTTGTCATCATTCTCCTTATATGATGACTCGTGTTCCCTTAACCACAACCCATACTGCGCACATAGGATTGCGCAGTATCATACATCGTATAAGTAGCTACCACACTTTGCCTGTATTCCCCAGCTAGTTCTACACAATTCAGCGTTGTTACTTAGCACATCCACGAGCCCCAAGTGTGCGCATTGGGTAGTGAGATACTTCTTCTCTTTGCTTCGCCCACAACAAGTCGCCAAACTACTTCGAGTATTCACTATGCTACATTCTGACGCCCAGCGTTAACAACTATGGTCTCTGCGGCCTGGAAGATGATAATGTGGTTGGTATATCCAGCATCATCCTTCCCTTGTTGCTTTAGTTTATCTGACTGTTCTCTTGCTTGGTTTCTGTAGTTGAAGGGGAAGAATGTCTTTTTGAATGTATCCATGAGGTTCGCAAATGTGTAGTTCTTTAGAGTGGAGTTTGCGAGTTGGACATAGATTGATTTGGAAAAGGCAATTCCTTTACCCTTGTTCATTTTGGCAAGAGCAGTCAATACTTTGGCATTCTCATTATAGAACTTTTTGTTCATATTGAAATAGGCTGTCATGGCCATCTTCCATTGTATTGCATCCTTCAGATTCCCAGAAAGTCTGTAGGAAGTCCAGCCTTGAGTTCGACATCTTTTTCTGTGTTGGACATTTCAATGTCTGGGTCTTCGGATGGTTGGGAGGTGGTTGTCTAGGTGGATTGGCAGGCTGTACAGGTGGTGCGTCTTGGATCCTCCAGTCCTCAATGGGAATTGGTGCTGGAAGAGCGAAGAGTGCAAACAATTGTGGGGTATCATCTGAAGAATCAGAAGGGGGACATAAGGTCCATCCTCTTTGTAATCCTTGTCCTGAAATAGTGGGCAGGTCTTTCTGTCAGGAGACAGAGATGGGGTTGAAGAGCTAGTTCTTTTGTTATGCTGGGCATTGGAACATAGCACAGCATGCACTCAAAGTAGCACAAAGACTTGTTGTGGGCAAAGCAATAGAGTGTTCTCACTATCCAATGCACACACTTGGGACTCATGGAGGTGCTAAGTAACAATGCTGGATTGCATAGAATTAGCTGGGGAATACAAGGTATGTTGTACAACTACTTATAGTCTTTATGTACTATCAGAATACTGTGCATTCCAGTGCATACAGTAAGTGCAGTGTTGCTGCATGCTGCATAAGGCTGGGTGTGCAATAATGAGGCTATGTGGTGAGAAGGGGGCACAAGGTATCATATAAAGAGAGCAATACTGAGGAGAAGTAGTCCAATTTGAGGAAAAGCAGAACCATGGGAAAGTGAAAGCAGAAGAAAGCAGGACTGTGGGAAAGCAAAAGCAAAGAAAAGCAGAACTGTGAGAAAGTGGAAGTGAAAGAAAGTGGAATCGCGGGAAAGCGAAACTAGAAAGGATTGGATGACATATGTCTGGCAAAAGCACAAGAAGAGATAATTAGGCCATAGACATAGGGAAAAGATGGGTCATAAGTGAAAACTGTAACAAAATCCATTTTGAACTTAGTATTTGAGTTCTAATAACAACTTGTCCAGTTACCACAATGTGCTGTTTACTCAATGTTTACTTGAACCAGTGAGCTAGTACTTCCACCCTCAGGTCTATTCTACTCCTGTAGTATGTAGCCACTTCAACAAAAACCAATAGCAATAAAGGCTTATGTGGAGTCTATAAAGACATCCAATAGGATAAGTCACTCTTATCTATGACATCATCTAAAACATCATAATGAATAGCATAAAAGCCTCAATATCACATGTGATGACATCATGGTCTAGACCCTGTACATAAGCAAATATGTCAACAGGTCTGTGTCTTTGATTATGTATACAAGTGAATGTATCATGCAATCAGGTGATGTGTCATGTGACAGGCCTAGAATCTTGGTTATGTAATATGAAGACCAGAATGTGAATACCAAGATTCTCAACACATGGTATCCATCAAACCCTATATAAGGCCTTTGCAAGAAATATTGGACTTGGTATTCATATTGCCTAACAGGCACAAATAATCCCTCTGCAACAAACATCGACCTGAGAAAATCTAGAGTGATTGCAAGGAACCTATCAGTCCTTAATAATAAATAGATAAATTTGCAATTCATCCTGGGGACTTGGTCTTCCAGTGATGCATGCTCGAAAGATATTAAAGTCGACCATCCCAACCACAGCTCGCGAGAAGGCTCTCGTTACAACGACCACCCACAGCCAGCGACAAACTCGGTATGTGGGTCGTAATACATACAACAGATGTGACCTCCTGGCATGGAATTCGTGCTCCAAAAAAAAAAGCCTCCAATTACACCGCCGTCGCAAGAACGTCTGTTCCATGAGGACTCCACTGAACCTTGCGTACGTCATACTCATGGCCCGGCAATTGAATCTCGTACATGCCACCGACGAACTGGCTGGTCGGAGGTGCCGTGCTCGCCATGCGACAATCCCAGACCTTGACGGCCTTGTCCATGCCTGCGCTCACGATCGCAAATGGACGGAATTTATTCCAATGTATAGAAAGGAGCTCTGTGCCCGAGGCTGGGACGGTGAGCACAGCGGGCGAAACAACGTGTCGGATATAGGGCCAGACGCGTAAGCTGGTGTTTGTAAATCGAATATCTTGATCGTACCGTCCGTTGAGCGCGTAGCGATGATATCTGGTTGATGCGGCGAGAAAAGTGCCTGATATACGCACGACAAGTGGGCTTTCAGAGTTGCTACCGAGCGAGGTCGCTCCGGTGTCCACTGCATATACTGCATCACAAGGGAAACGGGTAGATGTTGTGGTGAACCACTTACGACTTTGATGTGGCCATCTCAGGATGAGAGGAACATATCCTTTTTGATATTGGACCAATCGACAGAAAAGACCTCCCTCGTATGTTCATGCCAGGCGCGAATCGGAAGTTCCTGTCGAGACGCTGCCACTCTGGGATCGGCCATACGATACGGGACGGAGACGACAGAGACTCACGTTAAGCATGACGTCCCACTCAGACCAAGTGACGCCATAGATCGCACCCTGTGATTCATAACCGATCACGTCTGAGCAAGTTGTACATGCCAGTGAACAAGGGGGTTACTGGGTCGAGCTTGGTCCCGCCTGGTCCGGGTACGAGCGAAACGAGGTGTAGATGACCGCTGCCCACGAGACTGAAATTGGCTGCGGATGCGAACGCGATGCGGGTATTATGGAAGGGGGACCAGGCGACGGCGTACTGGGCAAAGCTGGGCGTGTGTAATGAAGCGGGGACGTTCATAAACATAAACAAGAAGCGTCGGACCGTCGGCTCCAAACGTTCGTGAAGCACTACGTTCACCGGGACATCTTACTATTTCTACCAACCCACTTTGACGTCGACGAGGGACACCCCGCAACAAAAGCAAACATTCCGTTTTGTCTCTGCACAAACCCATCAATCTAGTTTGACGATACATTCGAACTGATGTACTTTTCTGTATAGTTGACAATTATCTTCTAATCACTCAAGCTTATAACAACGAGTGCAAGAATTTACTAGTATGTGAATGGATCAATAGCCCCAGTGCTAGACTAGTGCTCGCCGCCATCTCCATTCTGGTCCTTGGAAGCCGCCGCCGGCTGACTTGCATGGCAAGTATAAAAGGGCCCTCGCCGCTCCAGATACCGCCATTCCATTCTTCTCTCTCTCCCTTTCTTCTCTCTTCTTCCTTCCTTCCTTCCTTTGCACTCTGTGGGTTCCTAGCGCAGGTTGCTTTCGATGACGTTGCGGCATCTTTGGGTACCGGCGAGTCTTCTTGTCCGAGTGTCTTGCAGGGTGAGTTCATCGTCCAGGGCACCGTACTTCTGTTGTGCTGACACGCGTGCATGACAGGTACTTGTTTCAGGTTTCCTGTGGATGATATTGGATGTGTGTACCATTTATTGACTCCCTCGTGTGTCCCGATGTTTAGCGGATGTCACAGCTCGGCCTCGACGAGTGCCAAGCAGCGATCCTTCAGTCTGACAACCCGACGTGGAGAGTAAATCGCACCATCATAAACCTCCAGCTTGGACCGACACCTCGCACCGGCGTTCTTCTGCATGGACGACGGCGATGATCGACGAGGTCAAAATACTATCGTCAGCCCACCAGCAGTGACTACGAGATCCGGCACGCGTTCAAGTGCCCTCGAGATCATTTCATCTGGTCGTCGCCGTGCGATGCAACCAACGCTGCTCATCAAGCGTTGGTTGCCAACCCAGTCGCTCTCGAGGATCCCTTCGTCATCTTTCTTCTCTTTTCTCTTGGGCTCGGTTTCTTCTCGATCACGGTGCGTCGAACGAACTTATCTCTGGTGCCTCAATTCCCACATGGGTTGTCAGGAAAAATCCCCAAAACATTGGATAATTCGAAAGCTAAAAATATAATTCAGAAAACCCGTCGGATGGTCTCTTCTTCTCAAGTATGTTCTGCTCTGATGCCTGTCTTATACTCTTTTGACGTTATTACCCACGGCCTTTCTTTCATCATCTCAGTTCTATCCTTTCTTTCATCTTCGGTTTGCGTTTCTTTCCGGTATGCCCGTCCGATATGGTACTTTTGCCGAGCGAACGCACGTTAACCCATCCAATCTATGTAGAAATTTTCAAAACCCCCGTAAAAATCAGAAAATTGGCAACTACCCATCGGACGATACACGCCCGACCACCCTATCAAGAATCGACAGCGCTCTCTTGCACACGACGACCTCCATTCGGCCTTGACGTTCCTTGGCCATTTATAACCCGCTCCTCATTCTCCCCGAACGCATCTTGCGATTTAGCGCCAACTTTATGGCGGAAATCCAAGGTGTGCTCGTTGACCCCCACCATCATCTTTTGCCTTGGGCCACGAGTCTCCCCTGGATGTCGATGTTGTGGACGCAAGCTCGAGCTCAGGGCTCTCTCCGTGTCGCAGACCTTTGGACCCGACTTCGACTGGTTTTTCTAGCTTCCCCATTGTTTATCAATCAAATGGGATGAACGGTGGCTCCTTGCACTGTTTGGATGGCCTTTATCGCGTTACTCGGATAACTCGAAGAAGAACGAGCACTGGCACTGGTGCGATATGACTAGAACGTGTGACACGAGCTCGGTTTTGCGTGACATTGCGTTGTTGAACTAGGTAGATGGGATCGTCAGCATGTATCGCTTTGTGGATGTATTGCACCAAAATCCCAAAAAAAATCTATATAAATCAAAAATACTTGCTGAGCCATTTGACCTCGTTGCAGTGAGTTTCCAGGACATGGCTGTCGATGTCTTGCAAGCTGTTGTCACTTGTGTCATTTATTCATAAAATCCCCAATAGTTATCGATTCATCTCTGCGGCCATGATGATGATGGAATGTGCATCTTTACTACAACTTCAATTCACTGGGAGTATCCCATCTTGACATGCGTAACTGGTCCCAAACTTGAACGCCGGTGTCACGGTACATGACGCTCAACCTACAGGATACGACTTGGATGATGGCCCAAGTGAAGCGCCAACGTGTCCAGCGATAGTATAACCTATGCACAATGGACGTCCGGGTCTGATCGGGACACATCAGTGACCCTGTTCCCGGGCGAATAGATAACCTCGAGTCAGGAGATCTCCTAACTAAAGTGACCTGGAGGTCACGCACTCAGCAGAGCAGCCACAGTTCATGCTCGGAGGTTTATTACCTCCGTGACCTACTCACTGGCAATGATGTGACACCAGCCCGCCGGGCTCCAAAGACCTGTTGCGATGGTCACTATCGATCCGCCCTTGGCCGTCCGTGACCAGTCTGACTCTTTGCATGTCGAGTACACCTCACGCTCGAGGCTACACGGACTCGCAGAACCGCAGGTTGGAGAGAGTTGACCGAGTTGAGAGGGGACGTCCCGTTGTCCTCTGCTTTGTCTCTGTATTGGCAGCCTGAGTCTTTTGCGATCCTTGTCCGTATCCTCGTCAAAGGTGCTGTCGACTCTGAAACCCTTTCGGCACTGGATTTCAGCGGCACTATGGCATGGTTCGGAGAGAATGATCTGGATCTGCGTGGGCGCCGGCACAGATAAACGGAGATAGGTCACAGTCACTGTGTAAGTTCCGACCCAAACAGAACGCTACGCGCTCGGGTGTAGTCAGTGGTCACGGTGTTAGAATCGGTGATCACACTGTTACATGCTGAGCGGGCGGCCTGCGGATATCCGGAGATGCGATGATAAATGAGCTCTCGATGGTATGGTCGATCGTAAAAGTCGAGGAAATGTTTGTGTAACACTAGCAAGAGGTGACTAGTAAGACGTACTAATACATGATGCATGGCAGCGGGATAACTATTGTACACATGACTAGAGTACTAGCTAATGCCAGTGGGATTACACCCTCCCAACGTCTGAAAATGCGAAAATCAAGTATGCGACCACTCTAGTAGAGAAACATGCAATTACATCCTATACGGTCACAACCAGTCCTCACCGGGTCATCAAACCATTGCCCGTGACAGATAAAGATCCTGGAGCTTTAAAACGAAGAGATTGTCGAAGGCAGTAGACATGCCCATACCAGAGCCATCCTCCCTCGAGCGCTCATCGTCTTCTCTAAGCTTGTATAACACATCAGCAGCACCACATCTGTGGAGAACCCGCATGACGGCGAGCATAGTATTGCAGAAACGAGGATCTGGGAGACCAACGGGAGCATCCCTGTTCAGGGGATTTGTACCGAAAAACAGTTCCTTATTCATATCCTTCTCTATGAAGGGGTTGATAAGTTCCTCGCGAACGGGACGAGAGTAGTATCGAACCTATTATATGTGAATGATCGTCAATTACGAACCAGAATAATGATGGGGCTTACGCTGCCGTCAGGCTCGCACACAGCCTCTATGCCCCAACGGAAGCTATCGTACTCCACATGGGCGTCATGCTGCAGAAGGAATGCATTTTCAGGTGTATTAAGAAATTGATGGATAGTTTCTGCCATGATGATGCCACCTGTGAACATCTCGAGAGCCGCATGGGCTTCGGTCTGAGGAAAATGTCATAGCCACCTTTCGAAAAAATTATATTCTGCGTACTTTGGAACGCAGCGAAGATGACATGATATGGGCTAGCTCTGGCACCATACCACGCGGCTGTGCAACAACACCCCACCTCTTAATCTCGGTCTGTCTAAATCCCCACCCAGTAAGAGGGCACATCGGAATGTCACGCATTTGAACCTGTATAATAACAGGGATTGAGACGGTTTCATGGAATAGCACAACACACACAAGGACTTTCAACGATGCCTTTCGCTT
>JBBPLF010000421.1:0-27347 GCA_038089615.1 Aureoboletus auriporus
TTGTACATGACATATGAGAAGGCACGATGGTTTCCCTCTTTTTTTTTTTTTTTTTTTTTTCATCCGGAGCGACTGTGTCTCATAACATTGCTCTCGTGTGTTTCTTGCATGTCATTTGTACAATCTCCTTCGGAGCAAGTAGCGAAGGAGGTGGGGTAGAAGAGCGAGGTATGGTGATTGGACGAGGAGAGGATTGCGAAGTGGAATAGCGATGGAATGATGGAATGGAATGTTACGAGAGCGCTGGAATGCTGGAATGGAATGTTACGAGAGCGCTGGAATGCTGGAATGGAATGGTACGAGAGCGCTGGAATGCTGGAATGGAATGGTACGAGAGCACTGGAATGCTGGAATGGAATGGTACGAGAGCGAGGTACGCGAAGGAGAGGCACGGAAGATGATTGGACGACGAGACGGTCGCGGAGTGGAATAGCGATGGAATGGACTGGAATGAGGGCATTTATGGCACGCTGGAATGGAATCCGACTGCGGTACCGCAGCCGTGTAAACATATAGATAGAAAGTAATCTCTCACGGAAATCATATAAAGACCCGTGAGTTGTAAACGTTACATGTTCCCACCAATAATGGAATCTGATGAGCCGTAATGGCGAAATAGGATGATGGAGGCTAGTCACCTCCATCCTATAATTCTTATTTGGGACCCCCACATCACCGACAAACTGTCCGCACTCCGCTCGCTTCGCTCGCGTCGTGCTCCCCTAACCTAAGAGGAACATATATTCCATGTTTTATCGATGTAAGTTGAGAGATGAGTAGTTCTTTGATGGTATGGTGTGTGCCACTTCAAGCAATTGTAACCCAGAATAGGTGACAATAAAATTCATGTCTCACACACGACTTGAAAACAAGCTGAATTCCTCGCGTCTCCTTTCCCAAACGAGTGCAAAGCGAAAGCCAGGAAGCATGGGTAAAGTACGTAGTCATTGCCTATATTCACTACATTTCACCGACACCACAGCAGCAGCCAAGCTTGGGGCGGTCCAGGAGTCTAGAATGATCGGCAAGAACAGTGAAAAAATGGGGGAAACTCTCCATCGGAGCATTCGCAAGAGCGTGGTTGCAGAGTGGGCAGACGCAAGGTAGTGCACCCTAAGGCACACGTATCCTTTTCTTCAATTCTGTGACCCGAAGCTGAAGCTCAGCGATGGTGGACAGAAGTTCGGACCTTTCTTGTTCATACGTGTTCAACCTTCCCTCCATCTCCGTTGTCAGTGAAGTCAACTCTGCAAGACGCTGCCTCATTTCATCGAGGTTGTGTTGTTGAGGGGCGGCTTCTTTTCCTCGTGGACGCCGAATGAAGAATGTCCCTGAGCGCCTTATTCAGAAAATGGAAGACGCGCGGAGGACAGAAAAACCCACCTGTGATCTCACAACGGACTCTCCGCGAGACACAGGTAGAACAGGCCTGTCGAGTATTCTGAGGGCGATAGCCAACAGTTTTGGATGGCCAGAGGCACTGTAGTCCACGGGAATTGCATTCGTCACACTTAGGTGGCTCAAGTACCTAATAAAAGAAGTGAATTTTCAGGTTCCGAAGTGACGTGAAATCTGTAGCACTCACCTGCTGCACTTCTGATTCTTCGGTTCCACCTTGGAGGCTGGAGATCGTGGATGGGCCAGCCTGAACGCTATCAATTACTTGGTGCGACCTGGACTCCTTTCTTGCCTTGCAGGGTGGTTCCTCTCATTCAAATTCTGCGCGTTTCCTTTTCGAACTTGTGCGAGTTGTAGGCCTGATTCCGACAGTCCCAGACTGACCCGTTGTTCCGGCATTTCCCACTTTGGAAGAACTATAAACCATTCATTATGGACCTATTTAAAACAGAAACTCACCATGTTCACCTTCCAGGGAATCCTGCGCAGGCACGGTGGCTAAGTTGTGGTCCGGGTCATCCAAAGGGATCCTGGTCGAAATGGTGGTTTGTGCAGGTAGCTTTGAACTCACTGTGTGGCGATGAAGTTTAAGCGTCAGAAACAATTGCACGGCCGACTCACCGGATGGTGGCAGTAATTGCCACCAGAAATCACCTCCCTGGAGCTCAGGGATCATTTCCGGAAGTATGTCGACATATTCCGGGCCAGATACTTCGGGATCGTCTCCACGCACCTCTTCGAAGCAGAGAGTGTCGATCCCAAACCCACGGCTGAAATGTTGGTAGAGTAGGCGCCTCAGGCTTCCTAGGAGCCTGGGTTGCGGATTCGTGATAGATGGTTTCGGAATTTTTTGCTGAAGTGAGCATGAATGTGTATCCTTCATTGTTTTTAAATGAGGAATCACTTACCAGCTCTTGTCCAAGATTATCCCGCATCCACAAAGCCCAGTCTTCCTTTCGCCCAACAATTTGAGGGATAACTGAGAGAGCAGCCTGAATGCGGACGACCGCAAGGAGAGCGTTTTGATCTAGATCATGCATGGCTATGGAGACGGCGATGCGATGGAGTTTGATTTCAGAGTAGTAGCCAAATAGGACAACAATATCTTAATTGCCAATGACAGTGTGGAAGGAAGCGATTCCACGCGTTACGTAATACGCGTTTTTGGACCACAAAATCTTCAAGTACCGGTCCATCTGTCCCTTTTCAACTCCTACCTCCCACCCCACCAACTCGGACTACTCATTCAAATATTCGCGTGATATGTCTGAAGTTCCCACTCTCGAATACTTGAACCGCGTCAAGAGCGCGATCAACCATTATCTCGTTGAAGACGGTATGATACTGGACACAGTAAACACGGATTACCTTAAAGTAAGCTGTATTCACTATTTATTCATCGCGCTAATAGTCCTAATCAGAGCGTGCGTGATTGCATAATGGGATTGGACACTTTCGGCAGTGGAAGGGATCCCACGAGCTTTCTATGGCTAGCGGCACCTGAGGGAGCTCAGAATGCACACAAGTGGCTAGAGGAGAAGAGAAAGGCGCTGAAAAAAGGTGAGCATTCATTAATGCATACTGGGCATGCGTTATAATGACCACAAGACCGTCAAGATTCCACAGCTAACCATCAGCCATCTCAGGCAGAGAGATTGTCCGGAAACCAGAATGTTCCGTCACAGGTACGCCCGCATACATCGATTTCCACTAACTATAATGAATTTTTTCATGTGTAGGGATCATCATCATTAGGAAAGCGTCGTGCGACTCTGTCACCGGACGGATCCCAGAAGAGATGAGCAAAAAAGCTATATCCATTATTGGATTACCATGTCAATAACCTGCTCGAATCGCTGCAAGGCAAACCCCAATCCACAGAGCTCAAGGATGCAATATTTTTGCTGAAGGAGTCCATACGTTTGACGGGTTTCGGAGGTCATCCGAGAACCATCCGCCACCATCTCAGCCGTGTCAAGGGTTTGGTCCGTGAAGAGGATGAGACGTGGGAGGAGATTATGATCGTCTTTGATTGCCTCAAGTACCTAGATGACATGTACCCGTAGCATGACAGCATCGTCTCTGATACTATGTCCATATGTATTGTTTCCAAGCCAGGTTGTTGTGGATCATTCTCGACTCGTTCCGAGAAATATTTCAAGACGGATTTCAAGACACTCTTGTGGTTCCAGGCGTAGTAGCTACTACTAACTTTCAACTTCAGAAACCCTGCAGTCAAAAGCAGGGTTTATAATTTCTTGATTAACTTATGCTGTTGTGAACTACATAGGCGAGCCCGGGCAGAAGAACAAGCATCCACTGATGTCGCCAGTTTCTCGGGATTAATATCTAAGTAAGCGGCTTTTGTGGCTGCCCTAAGTGGCTTGACTTGATCCATACGCGTCCACCGCTATAACGCGAGGCGAATCTCATCGACACCACTCATCCTCCCACACTCACTTCTCTACGTTTACCTTATGCAACGCGTTCTGGAAGATAGCTCTCGCGACGAATGGACTGTCTTGTCAGTCAACATCTGCGATATTGGCGGTGGGGGAGCTACACTGTATCTCGTGAACGGGGCCACAAGAGCACAGATTCCACGAGTCGGGGATTTCAGATATGATTTCTTGAATTCCACCTTCAGCGTTTACTTCTCGAATGATTGGAGGACCTTCACAGTCTGTCAAATCGAGTCTCTCGTCTGGCATCCGAATGGAAACAAGTCGGTCGCGTCGTTTACGCCGGGCGCGCTGCCCTACTGGTCGCCGATTGAACGAAGTCAACAAAGCATTCAATGCAAATTCAATAGTATGGAAGATTTGCTTTCACACTTCAAGGGGACATTCGACGTGAAGAAGATCACGCCTATAAGGTTGCCTGGTGCTAACAGTGAGTTCCCATTCATATCATCACCCTGGGTTTCATTCAGGTTCATAATCGCACAGAAAGGAAAAATGACGGGGAAATCCAAGGAAACGGGGACCCTACTAGGAGGAAAAGTAAGCGTTCAGTTTACTTTGGACTACTGCGGCCTTATTTTAATGACAGAATCTGCATGTACTGGTACGCTCGCGACAGGACCTTCGAGGGTAGGAAAGGAGACGAAGGACCCGGTGAGTATGAAAGCAGAATTTTCCACCCGTCGATCATCATGACTCTGATTGTGGAATGTAGCTTCGATTTGTTCGGACTTCAGTGGGGTTCCCGGAGGACACCGAAACTCTTAGATGGAGTGGAGGGTATGAGACCTACAAACCCTTCGCAGGAAAAAGGTTTCAGGTGCGTTTTTTTTAACTTTAATGCGTTTTACTTGTGTGAGACACGGCATATAGGACGAGGAAGGGAAAATTGTGAAGGAACTTGGGAAATGCGCGTCAGTAGAACTTTCGGCCTTAGATGTGTGTGGGCCGGAACCAGAATCCTTCCGGGTGGACGACTTGATAGTAGAGCTGGAGCTGGATCCAGTCCTGACTGCTGTAGGTCACGACGACGACGATACGGTCGAGAAGGCTTGGGAAGATATCCTCGCAAAGATTCGCTGGTATCTGGCACGATCCACTTCGGTCGTCATTCGAGGGTGGACTCACGCACTCCAAATGAAATTTTCCAAGCGTTCGATTGCGCTTCATTTCGGGAGCCTAGGGAACCGGTGCCAGTGGGTCGATGGGGTTCAATTGGCAGCCTACAAAGCAGGTGACGAGGAGAGAGGGTACCATCAGGTGACGACGATGGAAAGGTTTGTCGACTTGATGGAGGATGAAACTATTTGCGGGAATTTCCTGGATGGAAAGGACGTCAACCCGAGTCCGCCCACCTGGATGACACCTCTCCTCGACTCGACCGTGGCGTGGAACCAGACGATGCACCTCAGGTGGACGAAGAAGCCAGCTAAAAAGAACTCTGGCGTCATCATCAAATCCCACGTGCCAAGCGTCATACGATCCGACACTTGGAACTCGCAGGGGTGGAGGTTGTTAACCCATCCTGGATACGTCACGGGCCCGCATCACGACTGCTGCGGGATGTGCACGTATGTCATCGGACACTCTGGATGCAAGATTTGGGGTGTGATTCGCCCCAAACGACGCATTTGTCCGAGCTCTCTCAACGAGCTTCGAGCAGCATACCATCACGCTGTGGCCCTGTCCAAAGAAGGACACTTTTCGGACGCAGATGTAGCTACCGTCTGTCTGGAAGCTGGAGACATCATGTACGTCATCCCTCATCCTTCCTAATTCTATTTCAAAAACTGTAATACACACAGGTTCCAATCTCCTGGGGTGCTCCACAGCGTGTACACCCCCGTTGCATCCATCTTTACGGGTGGATATTTCTACACGTATGAGACGATGCATCTCACGCGCGCAGTTTTATTCATGGCGACTGTTGATGAAAACGAATCCCTTACGAACGATGACCGTCCTGGCTTCCTCCGTACGTTGTGTCGGATGGTCATAGCACTGCGTTACCGGTCTGAAGCACGTGAGTGTTCAAGCTCATACATCACTGAGCTACACTGATGAAAGAGAATCGTCTCAGGTATGATAGGAAAGAAAAGTTTGATCAGCTTGTTGCTGATAATTCTCGACAATTGTCGCGGTGCCAAGTATCGGCCTGATCCCAAGGACAAGTCAGACTTGGCAAACCAGGAAAGGGGCGAATTTTCCTTCGCCGTCACTACTTCCGAAAGGATCCTGAGGTGGATGAAGATGAGTATCGAAGATGCGAGGAAATTCGTGGACAGTGAATGCGCTTACTACTCAGGTGGTAACGAGATAGTCGCGATTCCAGCATTAGTAGACACGGCGCAGGACCCCGTATTTCCAGATATGGGTGGCGAAGTGTAGTTTGATACAAGTTTGTACTGTCTATAAGGTGTATCTACATAGGAAGTGCTGGTTGTTGTTGTGGATCCGGTGAATCAGCTTGAGACATGTATTAAGCTAAAGAAGATCAGGCTCCGGATCCTATTGTGGTTCCTGTGGTTCCGGAGGTATTGGTATCTGGGCCCGGCTACTTTTTTTTGGATCCAAAGATGTAGTTAGATACTAGGTCTTCTACTTCTTTGAGACTCTGGGTCTTTTCCTTGTGGATCCGGTTATTGCGTATATCGAGAGTTAGCATTCTCCTGGTTCCTGACGTTCCGAGCTAAATAAAGTCCCCAGCTTTTTGGGGTCCGAGGATCCTGCCGGATCCACCGGAATTTCAATTGGGGCTAGATGTCCAATTTTTTCACACGGCTCCAACTAAACAGACATGTCTGCTCTCTCCGCATTCGACGATTTTTGCTTCTCGGATTGGTACACAACTGCACTTCGCCGCGCACTCTTTCCATGTCAGACCGAAGAGGAAGTAAGGAACTGGGAGGAAGAAGTTTCGCGGCTTTTTTGTCTCGACCGTGCTGCAGTGAGTGATCAAACACAATTTAAATCTCCCAACGCATCCCTTACCTGTGTTACAGGTAACTTTAGCCCAACAATATTACCAACATGGTTTTATGTGCCAAAATTTGAGCACCGATCAGCAAGCTCTCCTCGTATGTCAGAACTTGTGGTTAGATATGTCGAATATTAGAAAAGTGGAAGATAACGGCTCCGATCTCATAAACAGTCTGGAGTTACGCTCAGCACTGGGAGTAAGTGATCATTTTCTTTTTAAATCATAATTTGAGTACATGAGCATGGTCCTGAATCAGTTTTCCTTTCCTTCTTAAAAAGCATACAGCAATGGACAGCCTGTTCATAATGGATTCTAGAAATCATTTCCTTGATTCTGATTTGGAGGAAAGAGATGGTCAAGAAAACGGGCTGACTGCACGTAATCGCACCCAATGGTTCACAAGGGTCTCACAGGATCCGAAGAAGCTAGTATCGGAATGGAAGAATGCACTTCAAATGTTCTTTTTAGAGAATCCATGTGAAGTGATTCTTTCTTTCTTTCTTTCTCGTGAGATGTTGTTTCATTCTGACAGTCCAATTCATACAGAGTACAGAAATAGCTGCCATACAGACGCTCCGTGAGCTGCGAGAAGTGGCTAAGAGAAAGAGATTTCAGGAGGAATTACAACCTATCATCGCAGTGAGCCTGTCATTCTTGATTTCTCTTGTCTATTTGTTTTATGTCATAATTTGATACCTGAGCGTATTTAGGGAAAGGGTCTGGCAGCAATAATTCTTTCAGTTGCAAAACCATCAATGCAGATCGCCAGTCAATCAGATTTTTTAAAGCACAGCTTCAGAAAATACCAATGGAGGGAGGCTCTATTGTCCTGTCTGGTAACCCTGACCTCAGGATTTCGTCCCAAGGATCCAGATGAGATACGAAAGGAAATAGATGACCTGAGAAGTCAGAGTACAAGCACTTCACGAATCCAACCGCTACGCCTCCTCTCGCTTATATCTGAGCACAACATGATTCCGCTTGCCACCAAACCCCATGCCATATTTTTCCTTTCCTCAGAGCAGAACTTCCTCACGGCATGTTTTGACTGGCTTCTGTGGTCTGTTTCAAATACCCGGCAGCTCAATGTAAATGTTTCATATACAACCCTCAGTCAGATACTAACACATTCAAAAGTTTGAACCTGGGGACATCACGAAAATGTACACAGCAATCTGCAGACTAACAGAAGATATATGGTCCCAGTCAGAACTCTCAGACGAAGTGAAAGATATACTGAGGTTAAGCAAGAATTTACGCAACGATCGTAAGCGATGGAAGGTAGGCTCCCACCTTAGGCGCAACCGGAACCAGAACCCGGCCGAGAAAAAGTGCAAGGTTTGTTGGGACTTGCAAGATTCACAGAAATGCGTCCAACATATTCCGGTCCACGAGCATAAATTTCAAAGCTTAGAAAACAAGCTTATAGTTCCTGAAAGTAACAGTGTAATAAGCTCATTGGTATGTCCCCCAGTATAAACTCTCTGTTCCAAGTCGAAGGCTTAATCTCTCTCTTCATCTTTCAGAAAAGCACTTCTGACAGCGATACAGAAATTTGCGTGTCGCTGGAAAACATCCACATGGATCTTCTTAGCTTCAATCAGCATATCTATGACCGCTGTGGTCAGTTCATAATCCACCTGACCGAGGCCCACACTGGAGAGGAGGTCAGTTCGCACCCCATATATTAAATCGATATGCTACACTACACTTTGCACAGATTGCTGGAATGGTTTTCAGCTTGCTCGACGAGGATGAAATACAACGGCTCACAGAGAATCAGGCCAAGATCAAGATATTGACCACCAAGTTAAAGCGCCGCAAGGCTTTCTCTGATTGGGGTTATGGCCAGATGCACCCCGTTGGGTCCCGCCAGCCATCCGGAGGACGACCTGGGGATGGTTATGCACCTTATCCAGGGACTGAAGTCCTAAGCCGAGAGGACATTCACACCCTCTTTGCTTACGCCTCAGTCAGTCTCCCTCTAGCCTCAAGCTTTATGGGTCTGCTTGACATCTTCTGACAGGACATCGAGTGTCTCCTTGCAAGGCTCGAGCCGCATGCTCCGTCTGTGGTCAACGAAATGAAGGACTTAGGCCGAGAAGCGAGTGTACTTGGCGATTATGGGATAACTGCATACCACTGCTGGAACTACATAGCACCCCAGCATTTTGACAACGACAGCGCTTGGACCGTCTCATACCAGCTGAAAAAAACCGGTTGCATGCCGGATGAGTTCAACTTCTGTCTTTCTCATTGGGGACATATCCTGGAGACAATGAGCAATTGTGCTTGGTGAGCCTACCAATTTTCCTATCGCCACATGCTCATCCAGATCAGGTGGTTCCGAGGTGACCACTTGCATGGAACCATAGCCCCTCGGGCTTCCACATTGCGTCGAGGTCAACATCTCTCCCAAGGGGTCGGAATAACGATCCCTCACAAGTGTCTTGGTATGGCAAGGAAATATGCACAGGCACGGTGGAGCTGGAAGAGTCTTTGCGAACACTGGAAAACAGACCTTTGATACTGAAACATTCATACATGATAGATGGCATGGACCTTGTATATCGATTCAGGATGTAGCTGGATATCTGTGTATCTGTTTCCCTTACCTAAAAGTCAAAGACTCAGATCGTAGGTATAGTTAAACGTAGGCTTCATAACGAATGTAAACTATCTGTTCTGAATGCCCGAAAAAAAGGGCTTTAGAACCGTTTACACCCATATACACGACCTAATAAATGCCTATCAACACACACTTATGAACCTCACAAGCCATTTCGACGCTCGACCAAGTCTCTGACTGCTCGAAGAACCTGTCACAGCAAAACCGGAACCAGAAGATTCCAGAATTAGGCCTGAGCCCAGCCACAACTTTGAATATTTGGACCGTCCCCCACATCACTGATCAGCAGCAAGAGAGCTCTGGACATCCGTAATGACAGTGTTTGGCGTTCACCTTCTATTCTCGTACCTAGAATACACCCAGAATCATGCATAAAAATCAGTATGTAGTGACAATGCGGCAACATTTCGAGACAAAACACCACCAAAACACCTAGCGTACCCGAGGCTTGGTCGTCTTGCTTGGTCGTCTGGTCTGAAGATCAACCGCCGCCAATTTTCTTGGCATACGAGCATCTTCTTCATCTGCAACCTGCCTCTTCTCGAGGTCTGCAACACGCTCGGCCAACTGACATATGAGCTGGATCACATCTTCCTTGTTTTCCTGCGCCTTGGACGGCAGAGATACAGCTACTTTTCCGCCAGGACAACGAATAGAAAACACCCCTGAGTCCTTTATTCAAAGAAAAAGGGCAAAGGATCATGAGAGCATCACTCGCCTGCGATCGTGCATCTGATTTTGTGTGAAACACACTGGGCGCATGCACGTTTTGTATTGGCCCCATTGGGCCATTCACATGTTAATCCATTGGATCTGCAAGCATCACAAACCTGGGCAAGGTCAACAGGTTCTGATATTTCTGCATTTAGGATGACATGCCTTTGGTGCTCCTTTTCTCTCAGGCTGGAGGGGGGAAGCTGCTTTTCCTTTCACGCTCGCGTTTGTGGAATGCACTGCCCGGCCGTCACTGTCATCCTCATCGTTGGAAAATTCTGGAGCAGATATGGGAGAGAGCCTCTTCTTCCTCTTTCTAGGGAATTCTGGTCGCTCCGATTCTATTTTTCTTTTTCCCTTGAGATCCGAGGTGGTCAGTTGGATTTCAGAGGTAGAGACACTGAGCTCCTCTTCCAAATGATCCAGGACAGAAACTACAGTTGTTGTTGTAGAGTTCATCAATACCCAATCCTGATAAGAAATCACTAGCTTCACGACCATAGCACTTACTTCTTTTCTTCGGATCAAAAGTTGGCTTGGAGATGGTCCCGGCTTGGGTGTAAGGGATGTCAGAGGAAGAGTCTCAAATGGATGATCAGGCCATCAATCTTGTTGCCACAGTGGATAAAGATGCTTACGGTATTCAGTGAAAGGATCACATGGAATAGTTACAGGTTGTTTAGGAGCTGCTAAAGTGACTGGATGTTGGATCGAAGTCAAAAAGATGGAAAAGAGAAATGAAATGAGACTCGCTGAATTGTGGCAGATTTTCCCACCAGAAATCACCTCCATCCAGCTGAGGGAATGCATCTGCAGCCACGTCCACAAAAATTGAGTCCCAAATAGAAGAGTCATCTGCCCGCACATGATCAAAGTGAAGACTGTCGATGGTCATACCATCACTGTAATGATTAAAAAGCATTTCTTTCAGGCTTCCAAGGAGCTTGGAGTGTGGATGGCTTAGAGTCGGTGGTGGAATCTTGGTCTGAATACGAGATATGTACATGTATAGCAGGGATTCATGTTTGTAGTGTGCTTACGAGTTCACAGGCCAGGTTATCGCGCATCCAGGGTACCCAGATTTCCTTCGGACCAAGGATACGAGGAACGAGTTCCAGGGCTTTCTGTACCCGGAAAGTAGTGTTTAGGACGTTTTCGTCCACAGACAACGTGTTCATGACAGTGGAGATAGTGTTTAGCTTGAATGAGGGGTGCAAAATGTGTACTGGAACCATAAGGATGTGAAATTTGAAGGAGTCAGCAAGATTTACATAACCACCGTCATTCAGTTACGTTATACTTGACTCTTTTTGTCCCTTGCCTGTAGTCTCATGTATCAATACAAGGGGTGGAAAAAAGTTTGGCTGCTTGCTGTGAAGATTATTAAGTAGTGTGGCCAAATGAGTAGCAGAATATTCGGTGACCTATACTTTCGAATATTAACTACCTTGCTTGCAAGGTATCTGAACTATGCGAGGTATTCTCTTTTTGCTAAGCTAGAGGTCAGACAGATCCAGCAAACCTCAGGGTCAAAAGCGTGATTTTGCATGACAAAAGCACTGAAAATGCATAGGCTATTCATACAGCACACATGATTAAAATCGGCTGGCAATCAGTTATTGTAAACTACGCTCTCAAGATTTCATTGCTTTTACTTGTTTTTAATGCTGCAGTGGCAGGAGAAGATGAGTTTTCAATGGTTAGCAGCAAAATGTGAATGTGAATAGTGTTACCAAACCTCGGCCGTTGCTCTGAGCCGAGTGCCTGACGTGCATCGGGCGACTCGGGCAGTTCATTGCTGGCCTTCATGTTGGTGAGACATGTGGTGACGGTCGTGCACTGTGCATAATTTTCCCGATCCGGGCCCAAGAGGTCGAGGAAGGCTCGGGCTGTCATAGAACATCTCCCATAGAGTGGCCAGGCCAAGAAACCAAGGCTCTCATCGGACAACTCGGACTCTAGGCTGGCAGATCACGTCGCTTCCTGGATGCGTATAACAAAGGCTTCAATGGACTCAGAAGGCAAGCTGCTTGCCAGAGGGCCTCAAGAAAATATCGCGGCCATCGCATTCTCCCCCGGGCCAGAACCATCATGATTCTGATTCACGAATGAGCTCGAGATGGCTCAGGTACAATAATATCTAATCCTAAGTAATTGTGGATCCACCATCAACTAGTACTTAGTAATACACCAGTATCATACTCATAATTCAGTATACATGCTCATTCTCAAGACTCAGGTGAGCCCGCCCGCTGCCGCTGCCACTTAGCGGTGTCCCGCGCTCGCTTGGTCAATTCATGCTGTACAAGTAGGCTAGGGCTTAGTGGGTTATACACGTGCCTAGCTTAGAAAGACGAGTTAACAAATATAGTATTGTTGTGACTCGTGTGACGCGCTCTTAATAGTGAGAGTGTGAGGTCAGGAACACGTGCTGTTTGATTCTCCGCTTTGTACCTTATATACAATGTAGCTATTTGATGTGCTGAGTAATTCGGCATGCGCGGCTTGGTATCAGCCGTCCCATACGGCTTCAACACATGCTGTAAAAATTGTCTGCTGTCCCTGTGTCACACATCGGTTACAGGATGTTTGCTGGATCTCAGTCTAACTTCTACCTTACAAGTACAAACAAACTAGAAACGGAAATGTATGACTTCATACACTTTCCCTCTTTTTGATCAACAATCATGGCTTTCCCAAACAACTGCTTTCTGTTTTATTCCTCACAGCTGCATGCAAAGGCGTGCTTTAATCCGAATCACACCATGTGTTATGTCGGATGCGAGATGAACCAGGCTATCAAGTGATCCGACGGATTCCTTCGCCAAGGAATTACTTTCGAGAGTCAATCCGACAATCAGCTTGGTGCTGTTCCCTGAGGCGCTTTCACCTCACTTCTCCAGTCGTCACTCCAGCTTGACAGTGGAACTGCAATTCATCAGTATCACTTGCCACTCCTGCACTTTTTCATCGTTCGGGTTGTCGTCACTCCTCCTCTATATTCTCGCCGACGTTTGCCGTTTGCGGTGCGCTTTCAGAGCTGAGAAGTGGGGCGGTGAGTAGTGATCGCACATCGTGCAACAGCAGGTGGTTGGGTTTAACAGTGATCAGAGTCGTTTCGCAATCCGACGGACGGCTAGGTCCGTGGTGTGCGTCATTCACTCCTGTCCTCCTTCATTTGTGCTTTAACCACTGTCCTTTTTCTCTCTATTTCTTCACAGCTCAGTCTCCCAGAAAATCGTGAGCTCTGGCTCTGTTTTTTCACCCACAACGTCCTTCGTCCTCGGACTTCTCATTTGCCTATTCTTTTCATGGTATCTTGAAGCTGTGTATCGCGAGCACTTCTTAGGGTTAGGTTAGTATCATAAAGAGCTATATATAGTCACAATGCTACTCTACTCAACTGGTGACAACTGTCTGAGTGAAGCCCGTATGTGTTCGTCAGTCTGAAGTTCCATTTGACCACCATAATGCACAGTTCATGGACAGCACCCTCGTCAATCTATTCGAAGTACAGCTCTGGTCAAGATCTCACCAAGGCACTCAACAACCTCAATATCGGTTCCACGACACTCGAAGACCAAAAAACATGCCTCCGCAACCTCTTCCTCATCGGCATGGTTGACAACCGTAATTCACCACAGTGTCTGTTTTCGCAATACATCCCCCTAGTGTTGTCGATCATGATGGTCAGCATCATCGCGTTCAAGTGTATCGGATCGATGAACTTTGGCTCTCTCCGCGCACCAGAGGATCATGACAAGTTCGTGTTTTGCCAAGTGCCTTGTTACGCCGAAGGGGAGACGTCTTTGCGTCGCACTAGCGACTCGCTTGTTCAGCTGAAATACGACGACAAGCGTAAATTGATCCTCGTTATCTGTGATGGCAACATCATTTGTTCCCGAAACGACCGAACGACCCCCCATATAGTCCTTGACATTCTCGGTGCAGATCTCAACTTTGATCCTGAACCGTCGAGTTTCGTATCTTTGGGCGAGGGTGCTCGGCAACACAATTCGTGCTCATCTGTTACAGTATGGTTCACGACAAGAAGGTGCTTGGAGTCTGTGGTGAGACAACGCTTGCAAACGCCAAGCAGTCAGTTATCACCATGATGCAAGTCTACGCGTATTTCATCTCAACCACATGGCCAAGTCTTTTGAGTCCCTCGTTGGTTCCGTCACCTGTCTGCCCAGGTGTTTCACGCTTTTCCGTCTGCATACAGCCAACACGCACAAACCTCTGTTGATCCCAAACCAGATGATTTCCGACTACTCCCAGAACTGCGCCAACACCTTGCACATGAAGAACCTGCTACACCTCAGAGAGGATCGGTACTTGATGACACTCCTACTGAAACACTTCCCGACGAATAAGACTCAGTTTTTTCGAGATGCCCACGCGTTTGATGCTGATACTACGATGGATCCATTCTCTAAACTGTAGGTTATACACTTAGAGTACTCTGATTACTGTAATAACAAGCAAATTTTCCAAAGTGAACTTCGAAGTTTTCTCACGACTTGCTCACTGCAGCGTCAACCTCAGTCCATGCACTATGCCTGTCACGGTTACTCGAGAACGCCACCCAGAATATTACTTCCAGGACGGGACTGTCTTCTTTTTGGTATATCTCCCTCTTCTATACACCTAACAAAACTCACGGGATGGCATTGTGCGCCAACAGGTCCCTGAACCAAGACGACACGCACTGTACAGACTCTACCCTGGACTTCTTTCGCTGTGGTCTTCGGTCCTCGACTCTCTCCTGTCGCTTCCTCAGAGCAATATTACAGAGGGAACATGCGATGATAACCCAATCATCCTGCGCGGTATTATTTGTCGTGAGTTTGATTACCTTCTAACCTTCTTGTCTGGCTGGTGCGTGCTACTAAACTGTTCATATTCGTGTAACATTTAAATTTTTCTCTGGTTATGCTAGCGAGCAGCATTGCCAAGAGTAATTGATCTCTGTTCTCAAGCTGTCAGCATTCTTCGACATCAGCCATGGTTATCAATATGCTATTTATGGAATCGGTCGGTCCCCTTTGGAACCTTTACTCAAACTCCAACTCGGACGGCAATATCGCGTTGATGAATGGGTCGAGCCTGCTCTCCGGGACCTCATGTCTCGGCGATTCTCATCCATTTCTCTATTTGAAGCCCATCGGATGGGAATGGAATACTTCTACATACTCGCTCGTATGAAAACGCTAATCGAGGAAAGCTACCGGTTTGTCGCATACACAGAACCCCCACTAGCACAGTCAGTGACTTGTGTAACACCCGCTCATTGTGCGATTGTCTGGAAAGACGAATGGTGGAATGGGGTCGCACGATACCTACTTCATCCCGACGCTCCGGTCCTCGGTGGGGAAATTCTGACTATGCTGGATGAGGTTGATATTCCCGACGTCTGCATTCACTACAAGAAGGCAACGGTATCCACCCTGAAGCAGTCGGATGCTCTTCAACATGACGACGCATTGCAAAATATTGCAACACTCGGACTGACAAACACATACGGGCTTCCCTCAGACAGTTGTCACCAGTCGAGTAGTGTAGCATTGTGACTATGTATAGCTCTTTAGGATACTAATAGTAGTGTGTTTTATTACCAGCGTGCGCTCGCTGTCCAACTGTAGTGCGCTCGTTATGTGAAAAGTAGTGCCTATATTAAAAGTGCACTTTGACCGCCATACAGTCAACCTGAATGAACAGATGACAACACACAGGTACTGAATGATTCCTCAATCAGTGTGGGATCAGGTGAAGGAAAGGCGTAGACAGCTTGTATTTGTTAGTCTGAGTTGAAGAAGAATAGTGAGTTTACAAACACGGACCCGCGCTCTCAATGAGCTCTCGAACTCGGGTTGGTGATGAATGTGATGGTTATCGAGGACAAGGGCAGAACATGGTTCTGGGAAGGGAATCATGTGAAGGAGTTGACACACGGTAACTAAATGTGGGAGGGAACACACAGAAGCATGTACTCACGACTTCCTCTGCAATGAGGTTATAAAACTCGGCTGCATCACAGGATCCAGGAGTAGCATGGATGAACAAGTAGCCGTCGATCATTAGTGCGGCGCATAGCAAGTAGAGGCCACCGTGGAAAAGCACGTCCACAATGTGAGCTCGCTGGCTATGGGGAGCACGCACATAACGCCGGGCATACATATGCTGATTTTTACTGGTTTCATCAACCACAACGACTCGGAATTCGAAACCATCACCAATGAAGCGAGCTTGAAGCATGTCCTTGAATTTTTTATGCTGTACCTCGTTACGTTCCGCTGCCAGATTTCGCAGGATTTTTTGAGTCAATCCTGCCTCTCGAAGGTTGCAGAAGAGTGTAGGCGGGCGTGATCGTGATTTTATGTTGCCAGTAGACATAAAAATTTGTCAAGGAAAATATTAGAGTTGTTCTTGTGGAGTCCTTCGAGCGACATCAGCGCAGCTCTCGTGAGCAGTTCGGTACATCGGATGAAGGGTAATTTCGGTTGTGCCACAGTTCCGTGCTCCTCAAAAATCAGACACCAGCGGTAGACGCTACGTTTCAACACTTGCGAAAGACTAACCCTCTTTCAGGTCGTTGCTAATTTTTTCTGTTGTCCATCGGTAATGCGAAGATGAATATATGCATGCCAGTGGGTCGTCTGCTGCATCTCTCAAAATTTCAGACACCATGGAAAGAAAGAGAAAGAAAGGCCTGAAGTCACAGGGTTTGTGGACTTGTTAAAATTTCTCCAGGCAGATTACGTAATACTGAACCACCCCGAGTTCCTGAGGGTGACTCTCATCGTTTGAAAGGCCCATCATAACCGACACATCGGAATCTGCCACAGACATGAGCGCACAGAGAAAGTTAGAAAACAACGTCCTCCTAGTTACGGCGCGTGTACAAGCTGCCCTCGAACAAGTCCCTCGTATGGTGGGTCCAACATCAGCCTGGAAGCCCTGGATGTGTGATAATCTGCGGGCCGAGATGGTAAGTGACACACGGTTCGTGTCATACATAGCATATGGGTCTTACTATTTCCTTAGACGCAAATTTCTGCATCCACTGTCAGCTCTCCACATCCAAGGCTTTTGGGAAGCTTGAAAGAGATGTTGTTCGAATACTACAGCAGTGGCATGAGGATTGAGACACTCAACTTTGACAAGGTGCGTGCGGACGATCCGTCCGTAACGGGAGAGGAATATGTGGATGTACCGGTGGATGCACTCCCTGAATTGAAGGAAGGTGAATTCTGGTGGCAAGAGCTGCCGCCATCTGGTGAGTTATCCAGTTTGAAATGTTCGTTGTAAGGATTAATTTAAATATCATTTCAGTAAATTTGAAGGCATGTTCACCACGTCTGTCGTCTGTGACGCCTTTGGATGAAGAAGAAGGGTCATCGAATCCACCAGACCCTAAGTCAAAGGAGAAGGTGATACTGAGGGTGAAGCTACCTCCGAATTTCCATCTTCAACAAGCTGGTCCTGTGGAATCTTCTACTGGTAAGCGTAGTAACTAGAATCCGGGGGGGGGGGGACTTACCTCCCATACTAGCAGCAGGATCCGGAACCACCCAAACACCGATTTCGAGTACAGGAAGCAAGAAACGAGCGATAGAGAATGGTCGCGGTCCTCGTCGAAAGAAAAGGAAACATGTATCCAAACCCGTCGTCGAAGAAGAAGACGAGCAGGAAGAAGAACCCCAGGCTCGTCCTTTGGTCAGCTCTCAAGGCAACGCTGAAGCCAATGAGGTCAGAAGAGACGCGTCAGAAAGAGCTGATGATTCCAAGGTTAGTGCTGTGCTGTTTATCCGTTTACAAACTGGACATAACGTAGTTCTCACAGATCTGTCAAGCCTGCGAGACCCGCCAAACCGCATGCAATTGGCCCTCTCAAACAGGATCCTCAGGCTCTCAGAGCTTGACGCGTGCATGTGATATGTGTGTGTCAGAGAAGACACGTTGTGAGATACCAGGTGAGTTTGAATACAACTCCATTCCATGGTTTATGTCCTTAAGAAGAACACAGGTGTCTTTTCCATTCAACGCCCTCGAGGTAAGGCAGCAGCATCCCACGCTCACCTTGGGGCCGATATTGATCGATTGGCCGAACGCATGGAGGACATGGAGCAAAAGTTGTCTAAGTATGAAAAAGACAACGAATGTTTCCGCACCCATATTTTCAATTTGCAGCGTCAGGTGCAAACTTTAGAGGCACATACAGCTAATTCTTGACGCGGACTGCTGGTGACTTGTAGTTCATTTTTATCTAGTTCCATGTAGTTTTATAATTGATACCTGAGGCTTGTGTCTTTCCTTTCAGTTTTGAGGTTAAATCAACCCCGGACTTTCTTTGATAGGAGCCCGAATCTGGTTCCGGAGACTGATACCGGAACCCTGTGGCTCCGGAATAGCTACGGCATCCGGAGCCTCCTGGTTCCGGTGGCTAACTGCTTGAGGCTGTCAATATTCTCATCACCCTAAAGAGTTTCAAAGGCAAGATACATGGGACCACAATCTATTTCTTGGCCACACCAATTTTCCTCTTAAGTCATAAAACAAGATGTTACTAAATAACAAACGGTGAACCATCCTTTCTAGTCAGCAGCTTATCCCTGCAGTCACATTTGAAACTCTGCATTGACTCTCGAGGTCGGTTGTGTGGGCAGTGCGAACGTTGGGGTGACTTGGGCATAGTCAATGCAACGATGTCTGTGGATGCAATGTGGGGGTAGGACTCAAAGGGGTACGAATGATACATTGTTGCGCCGTCGTGTCAGGCTTGTCCTTTTCGTCGTCTTCGTGGTTGCGGTCCATAAGACCAGTAGATGGAAACAGGAGGATAGGCTGTACAGAGTATTCTGCCTGAGAGACTCGCCATCCTTGGAATCGCCTTAGGTCTTGGCTCAATAGAACTTGCGGCGGTAAGGCTTTGTAATTAAACAGAAAGGATACTAGTGCAAGATCTTACGCTCGTTTTAGCAAATAATGGCAGTCGCTAGTCGTAACAGATGTGATTGATTACATTGTAACTATAGTACATCGTCGCCTGAACGACACCATGCCCAATCCGCAAAATCAGCCGAGATGTGAAGCTTTCTCCAGGGAGTCCTCGTTTGACCAACATTTTACAAGTCAGCACTCGCATCAATGACAATAAGGTTGATTGTCGGGTCCTTTCCCATCAAGTTTTTTGCATGCTTAGTAAACCACTGAGATTAATCTGTTCATGAGTGAAAGACCTTAAATTTTGTAATAATACACGAGTCTCGGCTCTACTGCCTTATTTATTCAAAAGGAGGTAAGTTTCCTAAATAGAGTCATTGGACGGAGTTGAGTAAAGCTCCGACCGAAAGAGCTAAAGTCGGAGAATTACCTATAGTCCTAGAACTCTACATTTATCAAAGTCTAAAGAAGGGCCCGCACCTGTCCAGAAGGCGATGTGCTCCACCCGGCATTCTGCTCGATGTATAAGCAACCTCGGGGTCAGTCAGCGAGGACTTGGAATGTAAGCCTTGATGCATAGGGAACTGGAAGGAAACAGATGGTTCAGCGCCTACCCAGGAGGTGACGTGCTGCCTCTGGAGTTCTGGACACATACCTTGCAGGCTGTACTCAATCGCTAGCTGGAGGCTCAGAGGAGCTGACATATACTTGGTGGTGGGAAGACTAAAGTACTTTACTACCTTGGAGACGCCTGCCTAGGAGGTGACAGGTCAAAAAGGCCAGATATCTTGGTGCTTCCCAAACCTAGTTAGTCTATTCTGACCCTGGCCTGGAACCTAGGTACAGCCGAAGCCCAATCAGGAGTTTAAGTGTAGAGAAGGAAGCTTATTTTCATTTTCGGAACTGGTGAGTTTAGCTTATAGCATCTGACCTGTACCATGCTGACACCCCAACACTTGACCCTGGACTGAGAAAAAAATGCTCTTATCCATCCCCTACCTGGATATTTTATTGCCTGTCTCTCCTATGGGCTGGCTGAGGGAACTTTTGCAGTGTAGAGGTATAATCTTTATACAAGTCGGTTGGAAGCAGATTCTGAGAGGCCCACATAATCAACTGTATTTTCTCTATGAAGGTACCTGAAGTTGTTAGGTAATAGGCTTGGAAATACCTCGTCTCCAGGTTACTTTTACGCTCAAGAATCTCCTCTTTTTTTTTTTTTTTTTTTTTTTTTTCAAAAAAAGACACAACATCCACGAACCCATGTCTATCACCAAGTGTGTGTTTGCTCCTGAAGACCCCCTCACACAGTCTGTGGCATCAGTCATCTTGGATTCAAAGGGGATCATTTTGATATGTGGTGAGCTTCTAATTTGAATGTCATATGTGAGCTGATCAACTCGCTTGCATAGGTGCAGGGATTTCTGTGGCAGCAGGGATACCTGATTTTAGAAGCAATCAACTAATCCCTGGGGTTCCAGAGATAGCTAAGAAGAAGCTGAAGGACATGTTCCAGCTTTCAATGATCACAGTGAGTGAGAAAAGGAGGTAGTATGTGGTCGGTATGGCTAAATGTAATGTAATTTATTTTATGCAGAATGCAGATGATAATGCTTTGTTTGCACGTTTCATCACAAGTCTTGCTCGAAAGACAGAGGAAAGCCAGCCGACCGCATTCCATGAACTAGTGAAGAGGCTCGACGAACGTGGGACACTGGTGCGGATGTATACACAAAATATCGATGGCCTTGAACGCAAGGCAGGATTATCGACTTATCATCGGATGTACGAAGAAAACAAAAAGCAACCATGGAGATGCATCCCGCTGCATGGAAATCTGCAGTACTTATACTGCCCATGTTGCAATGCAGTAGAAGAGGAGGTAACCCACAAAGATGATCTTATGTCTGGAGTCTTCCCTTTCTGCACAAGTTGCGCAGGAGTACAAGAGAAGAGGAGAGAGGCAGGAAAGCGAGTCCAGACAGTTCCTAGGATGATTTCTGACGTACTACTCTATGGCCAGCACAACCCGGATGGTTTGCGTATCGCTGAACTACAGAAAGAAGACCTTTATGGAGAAGAAAGGATAGACCTGCTGCTGGTCGTTGGGACAGGCATGCATGTTCCAGGAACTCTAACAATCTTACGGAGTTTTGTGCAAAAGCTTCGGAAAAACAGAGCCCATTCGGACATCTCACCACGCACAATCTACCTCAATTTGGACTTCAAAAAACAAAAGAGTCTGGATCATTTGTTCGATTTATGGGTGCAGGTTGACTGCCAGTTGGTGGCCAATGTGGTGTTGAAAGCTTTGAAAAAGGAACGGTGCCAGATCGAGAGCATTCCATGCTCATCAGCCGAAGACACCAGGGAAATCGAAGAGGTAGAATGACACCATTCAATTTAATTTAGTTTGAACAGGATACTGATTCATTCTTTCAGCCCACCAAAGACCTGCTGCCACAGAGGTCAGACACGGAACATACGAAGACCTCCATAGAAGTTCTGGTCGCTGACTATGACCAGATAATAAGCTGGCACATTACGCTTATGTTAGATGCCGCGAACAGGGATTCAGTGTTGGTGGACGCCATTTATCTGCTTGAATTGGCAATAGAGATGGCGCTGGATGGAGGGGGTTTCAGAGCAGCAGACTTTCACTTGAAGAGAGTGGATAGCTTGAGGAAAGGTGACAGGCGGCAGGAGTTGCACTTGTGTCTACTCAGGACATCTATCGATTTCATGCGTCAGTCTTAGACATGTGAGCAATTGTACCCGATAGTTAATGCTTCATTCGACTACTGTTGTTCTCTATTCTGTTCTTGCCACAAAGGCAGTGGATCCGGTGTCGGATACTTTCTGGAATTCACTAAGACTTCTAACAATACTATTATTATGCAGATAAAAAAGGTTAAATTGGCACTTCTTTTGAGCAATATGGCTCTCTATTCTATGCTTGTCACAAGGTTTGTGGATCCGGTGGATCCGGTGCGGGATACTTTCTGGAATTCACCAAGATGTCCGACTATACCTTCGTTATGTAAATTAGTAACTCGAAGGCAACATAATATATACAAAGTTACCAAAGCGTAAGATAGTCCAAAATACTTCAACATCCAGAACTTTGGAACAAGTTCCCATCATAGAAGATGGAACGTACCATAACACTGCAGGAAGTCAAGGGTCATCATAAATCTCATTCGATGCTCAACCTTTCATTGTCATCACCACTATCCTCTCTGTGACCTTCATTATCTCCTTCACTTGATTCTGGCTCAAGTTCTTCCACGATTGGAGCTGGTCGAAGTTTGGGCCGGCCATGAATGGCTCGGCGGATACAGGGATTGATGGCGATTAGAGGCCCTTCAGTACGCCCCTTTGGAAGATAATTCCATTTCGAGGTAAGGATTTTTCTAGTACTCCACATACGGTCGCATTCGGTGTGTGGGACCCAGGCGAGGGAATTGAACTTTGTGCGGAGCTCAGCACGAACACGGGCGAGCCTTCGGGGAGGGAGCTGTTGGATAAGGGAGATGTAGGAGCTGAAATAGCGGCATTTCCTAAAGTTCTGGAGTTGCCGAGTAGGTACAGTGGGGGGAAAGAAGTGATCGAAATGTTTAAGCCACTGCTCTGGAGTACAAAACGTATACTTGACAGCCTCAAATGGGAATTCAAGGCGTAGATAGAGATCTTCGATTGCGAGCTCTTCTCTGAGGCTGAGTGGAATGTTGGTCCATGGACCTTCGGCACAACTCTTGCGATTTGGAGATTCTTGGATGATGTCGTAGAACATCTGCTCCAAGATGAGCTGAACACGGTTTTTGAGCGGATTTTCTGGTTCCTGTTCGGGATCGTCATCTGGATCCATAAGTTGGCGATTTCCACCACCGTGTCGATTAAAATATTCAACGTCGGGACCCCTCGGATGTGCAGGATCAGGAAGAGGGAGACGGTCGAGGGAGTGGCCGACCTCTGGGAGAGGTTCATCTCGGGTGCGCAAGGAACGGACATCGATGGTCTGATTCGAGGTACGATTGTTGGTGCGTTGGGAATGAGAACGTCTGTTGGCAGGTTGGAGCACTGCAACTCCGACCATCATGTGTTGAAGCTCGTTCATCGTGCCTTTTCCATATGCCTGAGGGATTATATGTGATTCGTACGTCTTGGAGTATGGAATGCGATAGACGTATGTGCCCATATCCCATACCACATCACATAGGAAATATACCCCAGCTTCATACATGAGGGGTTGGGTGAGCGCATTCGGATCCTCTGGATCCGCATCAGGGTCCTGAAGGACCTCGGGACAGGTCTTCTTGGCCAATTTATGCAAATGATAGTCTGGGGTGCGATGTGCGCCGTTGAGAATCCAAATTCCCATGGCAGAAAGAGCGAGGGTGCTCTCGGAACAGCGATTCTTTGGGGGCGTATTGGCAAAATTACAGATGATGGCATGCACAGCGGCGAGGCGGAGGAATTTGAAATACCTGCAGGAAAGAGCAAAATGTTACTAATGCTGTTGTATTCCGGATGGTAGATAACCGGTTCACTAACCACCAATGCGGAGCAGGGATCTGGACCATGGTTTCGTTGACAAGACGAAAAGGGATTCGCGTCAACACTTCATTTGCACGAGTCAAGGAAACTCGGACTTCGAGCCTTGCGCAGCCTTCTTGAGGCCTAGATCTATCTTCTTCTTCTTCTTCTTCACCAGTGCAAGCATAAAGGATGTCGCCCTGTTGCTCAAGATCCCTCTTGAGCTTTAGACAGACACGATCGGCAAGCAACTCTGAGGGCTTCCTGTGGGAAAATATCCCTCGGTGGAGCTGATAGGAAATCGCCTTTTCTGTAGTATAGGCCTGAACATATTGAAGGACTTCGGAGCGTGGGGTCCAGCGGAATCCGGCAAGGTCCTTGAGATGCATCTGGTTGTCGACAAAGAAATGTCTTTTATCACGAAGAACGTCTACCACATTATCAAGATCTGGCAAAAGATAGTGAATAAGGGCTTGATGACCTCGGGCCTGCCAGGTGACGACATTTCCAGGTGTTCCGAATTCCAAGCCCACGTCAATCAACCATTGGTTCTGGTTGATAGCCTCCACGTCCAGTACCCTAGTGAGGTCCTGCAGTGCATGCACACGCTCGTAGACGAGTCCTTCCTGACCCTCCTCTCCATCGTTGTCCTCTATATTGTGAACCGTCGCCCCCTTCCAACCACGGAGTTCATGACCAAAGTAGGCATCCCGGAAATAGGGACGCATATTCTGGATCCGGTGCAAATACAAGCGAGAGAAGTCGTTGAGGAGATGTGCAGGAATATCTAGAGATGAGATATGAAGACGACCCCCATGGTCCCGGCTGGTTTCTACCGCAGACTTGTAGTCCTGGGGCCAATGAGTTGCTTGATTCGGCATCAAATGCAGGACAAGAGGACGAAGACACCGGTTGTACAGGGATTCCAGATCCCTTGTTGGGATCTTCTTGGACTCTGCCATCTGATACATTCGAGGAAAAAAGACGCGGATGGCAGACCTATTAGCAACCTTTCCGAGGGCTACGTTCGGGATGGAGTTCATGGGAACATATATGTGATTATTCTGTTCAGAATCAAATCAGTTTATGGCAGGACTTGCAGGATGAGCTACTTACATTTTGATCAATGGCAAGAGAATTGACGTGATTGTTGGTAGTGAGGGTGTCCCTGAAGGATGGTACAGGCCAGACCGTGAAGGGGACAAGGTAGGGGAGAGTCTGGGTGGTTCCGATCAACGAGTCAAAATCGCGAGTAACCCTGAGGTCCCCTAAGCGTATATCTTGCTGGCCTTGCATGACATTGAGGGTGATGGAATCCTGATTTTCTAACTCTAAACCACGTCGACCAGCCAGGACGAATTTGAGAAACTTGAGTTCGTTGTTCCGACTATGCCCCATTCTTCGGTAGAGTTGGGCAGCTTCCTCCACAAATTCAGATAGTGTCAATTGGATAGGTTCCTCGGAACGATCGTCAGGATAAAGTCTGCCGGGCATCTTGAAAAGACGTTAAATATATTTTCGGTCTAGTAGGTAGCTCTCACAATATTGTGTAATAGGAAATGGAAGACAAGAACTTCTGTGTGATATCTGAGATTTTGGAAGGCACAGTTCGCTGTTGAAACGGTTGAATTGAATGACAGATGCGGGGAATGGAGAGGGGGGGGGGACTTACAAGGTTCAGTAGACGTTGACAAAATCTGAGAGGGCCGACAAGACTTGAATAAAGTTCAATCAAAGAATGGAAACTTTGATACATGACCCTGCCAGCGCCCAGAGCCTAATATAACATAACCTAACCTGACAGAAGCATTATGTCAGTGCTCTTATAAAGCCCGTCAGGTGATGTTTGGATGCGATGAGGGCGGCAGTTGCATCATTTATTTATCGGCATAGTGATCAAAGAAGGGATTAGACCTTGCCTAAAATGCAATATATGTATCTATATAACCGAAAGCCTCTTTAGGATCTTGATGAGTCTATATCTGGAGCCGAAGTCTCGTGCAGCTTACCATAGATCAGATTTTCTTCTCTTCAGAATATTCGATACGACTGGAAAATATAAGTGAATCGTACAATAAGAACAGTTCTATCTAAGCTTTCCTTTTCCCTTTTCCGTGGCTCCGATGATCGCTACCCTTGAATCTACGCATGCTTCCAGGGATGAGGGGCACACCCCCGATATGTTCCACTGCAGGGGTTTGTGAAGAACTAGAGGGGCCTCCAGATGTAGGCGAGGGATGTCGAGGACGCCGGTGTTTGACACCTGTTGCGAAGCTTTGGGTATCTTTGAAAGCCTTGTTAGAAGGAGAATGGCGTGATGATGGGGATGATGGTGGGATGTTGAAGAAGGAGTGCTCTGAGAAGATTTGAACAGGAGAAGAATTATGGGATTGTGATGGTGGATGGATCTGTGGCACCTCATCAGCCTCGTCCACAAAGTCTCCGAAGAGTTCCTTCATCCTTTGAGCCTCATCTTCTTCTTCCATCTCAACATCGATATTCACATCAGGAGGCATGGTAAAAGGCTGAGTAGAAGTCCCCAAGGTGTTAGGGGAACTTGATATGGGGTGGATAGATGGCTCCACATCGTCTTTGTCATTCCCTCTTACATCATCCATAGGGGCAGAAGTACTTGCAGTGACCTGCATAGATTTCTTACGCTTGACAGGAACATCATTGGGAGAGGGTGGATGTGCGGGTGAATTACGTTTCCTAGCAGGATTCGTGGGGGATTGAGGTTGTTTTAAGGTTGTTCCTCGAAGTCGAGGCTGAGGACGTCTCTGAACAGGAACTTTGGGTTCCTTCGGACCCACCGGAACCTCAGAATCGGAGTCACCTGAGCTTGTGGTGTCAACATTGTCATCACCGTCGAATAATCTCACTAAGGGGAAAGAAGAAGGGTCAGAACACACGATTAAAGCATAAAATAATGATGAGACAGACATTTCTTGTCATCCATGCCCACGAAAGCGAGATGAAGCATGCCTTTGTCGAAGGCAATATTATTGAGGAATATATCCGGGGTTCCACGGGCTACCAGGCGATAGAAGTGGACTTGCTTTTGTTGGGGAAATCTATAAATGCGGCCCCGCAATTGTTCATCATCCAATGCAGACCAGAGCGTGTCCTGTACAAAGACTCAAGCTAAGGTGAGCGATGTAGTTGGGAAGCATACACATACAGCGATAACCATGACATTTGCACATGCGAGGTTAAGGCCGACAGCTCCAACCATTGACAAAATGAGGACCCTGGCGCCAGTATGACGGGTGGAGGATCTGAACTCATTGAGCACATGTTTGCGTTTATGATGTGGTGTCTTCCCATTCAGCTCTACTGCCTTTATTCCATAGAGAGCCAGAACCTGGATAATTGGTTACCATGAGTGAAAAAACAAACAAACAAAATGCATGGAGAAAGTACATCACGAATCACAGCATTAGATGATGGAAACACAGAGAAAATGACTACACGATCACACTCGGCATGGTCTACTTCCTCAGTCATTATGGAATCATTGACTTCAATGGTTTGGCCATCCTCAGAAATCGTGAGAGGTTGGGCATTGTCTTGCTGCAGATGGTGATGAACTATCTTAGCGAGGACGTCAAGCTTGGTAGAGGCCATGTTGCGCCACTCTTCCATAGAGTTAGGCTTGTTCCAGCCATCAGTAGTAGTAGTA
>JBBPLF010000422.1:0-27314 GCA_038089615.1 Aureoboletus auriporus
TCCCATTCACCTCGTTGCCCACCCAGACACAGACGTGATCATCTGGGAAGGCGATCCCGCCGATCCCACGCGTAAACCCCCCGAAATGTATACCCTCATTGAAAACTTTTGCCTCGGCACACGCCGCCTCGAAATCTTTGGCCGCGCCCGTTCCTCTCTCCGCCGAGGCTGGGTCACCGTCCTCGCTGAAGGCGAACACGACCCCGTCCCCGACCTCGCGCGCGGCGTCCGTCCGTGTCCTTGGGAAAAAGACGCATGGGAGGAGATCGCCAAGAAATTGGCGACCTTGGCCGGTGGCAAGTGTGTCGTGCCGAACACACAAGAGATCGAGTCGTTGCGCCCCAAATCGCCCGTTCGGTCTGGGTCTCTGCCGGGTGGGGGTGGTGTCAGCGGGGGTGTCGGTGTCGGTGTCAGCGGCGGCGTCAGTGTCGGGATGCCGAGGCCTGTACGACCGTCTCAGAATCAACCGGCGCAGAACCAGATGCTCGTACCGCCGATGATGGGCATGGGTATGGGTGGCATGGGTATGGGTATGCCGGTCGACATGGCTGGATGGCCCATGAACGTGAACATCAACATGGCCGGGATGGGTATGCCGATGATGGGGATGAACATGGACGCGCCATTCCATCCCATGTGGATGGGCGGTGACAACCCCGAGGGCGTCGTGTGGGAAGGTGGTATGGGCGACGGCATGATGATGGGCATGGGCAACGTCGGAATGGGAGGTATGATGGGCGGTATGAACGGTATGGGATGGACTCAGCCAGGTTACGACGGATTTCAATGATTGGAAAAAACATGCGCGTGTTCATTGTCGTTCCCAAGGTACAAGTAGAGTGAGAGGGTATGTGTATATGCGTGAATATGGTGAGAGAGATGTAAAAATTAAGGTATGATGTATATACTCTACGAAGAAGAAAAAGCCTCGCGCGATCAACGGAGAGGCGCACGGATAGATGACCGGATGGATAAACAAGAAATGGAATTTTGAACCCAGAATATGATCTGGTGTCACCTCACACGTCTATCCGGAAGCTCATGACTTGAGGTAGGTATGCTGCTCCCGCAAGATCGAGGATGTGTACGTCGTCAAAAACGTCATGGCCATTAAACTGGATGTGCGGTGAGTGCAGTGTTCGCAAGAGACGGAGAAACTGACCCCTCCGAAAACAAATAATCTGCTGTCTGCAATAAGTGACACGTGGTATCCCCTTGCTATCGGTGGTTTACCCCACATGGTGCGCGGTTCATACTGCAAGTTTACTAGCGACACTTGAGCATGTCAACATACAGGACAATACGCGACGCACCAAGGTTGTAGAGAAGCGTATCAGAGGTATACGCGGCGCCATCGTGACCGCCAACGATGAACAGATAAGACCCGACCTGCGTCGAGGTATGCGATAATCGACGATGCGCCACCGTCAGCGTCACCTGCGTCCAAACCAACGAATCTACAGCGTCGTTAGAAAAAAATAATAAGTTCCGAGAATGCACGCTACCCAAATTGAGACACCAAACATCGGAAAAGCACTCGCGACCATCGCTCCCACCGACGACGACCATGACGTTTCCGATGAGATTGGCGGTATGATAGCCCCTCGCAGTGGGCGGGTCGCCGTTCGTTTTGATCAAGGTCCATTTCAAACCCCCACTCGGGCCACCACGGTGCGACATATCCAATCGAGACACATCCAACGTCCACAAATCATTCAGAGCCGTCAATCCATTCCCCCCTCCAAACACATACACCTTACTATTGTACAACACGGCCGTGTGCGCGCGTCTCGGGGCAGGATGGATGGGATCGGCATCCGGGGGTGCAGATGGGGACTCGTCGGGAAATATCGGGAAAAACCATCGCCGGGTGGTCGTGTCGAGAACGTACGTCGTGTCATAATACGTCGGGCCTTGACCACCGCCAAAGATGACGATTTTACGGTCGACGAGCGTCGCGGTGTGTGCACGGCAGGGAGGGGGTACGGGTCCAGCCATGTCTGGTTGGGACCACTGCATCGTATCTATAAGCCATGTATTAGCAGGATGAGGCGACAAGACGATGGGTTACCTGTATCAAAACAGTAAGTGTCCTTCCAGCAACCCTTGTCGTCACAGCCACCAAAAAGCCATGCGACATTGTCGACGAGGGTGACGGTGTGCGCGCGCATATTGTGCAAAGGGAGCGTGCCATGGACGGGCGCGCGTGACCAATACATGGCAGTCGCAGGGGCAATAGGCACATCGTCGCTGTGGGGCAGTTTGGGCGTATTGCGAATGCGATGGTCACGCTCACGTGTCGTCCGATGCTTTCCGGAGTGACCCGGCGACGACTGGCGACGTTTTATCGATTGGGCTGGTATGGAAGGCTTCCGTGTCGCGGTGATGCGGGGCGTCGTGGGGGTGTTGTCGGTCTCGTTCTTGCTGCTGTTGTTGTTGAACGTGGAGGCGGAGGCGGAGGCCTGATGTTGGGTGTACGGTGAGCGTTGTTGGCGAGGTTCGACGTCTTGTACGGAGAGGGAGCTCATCGAGTCTGTGTCGGCGTCGTCTGTGAAAGTCGCCCGATTTTGTTTGCGCGGCCCTACACGGCTCGCCATCGCTCCTGGTGAGCGATGAGCGTGAGAACTAGACCCACACACACTTAGTGCCTCTCGGCTTCTCGGCAAGACCTCAGTCACCACCTAGACTACTACAACTAATCGTACTAGCGTCAGGAACGACTTCAAGCGAAGGCACCCGTACCTGAGCCATGCCGAGTCCGCAAGACTTATTACTCAAGGTCGTCGATCCACGATATATTGATTCTTTCATATACTGGCACACGCCCTGGATCCGTCTCCGTCAAGAGACTTTGTAGGCGTGGCAGGTGATGAGCATCACCCTGACAAGCCTACAAAGTCACATGACGACTATGAATGCATCGGCTCTGGTCACAGGCAAGATCAATTATCGGTAACGATGTGGGGCGTAAGCCTCGGGGCAGCAAGAGACACCGCGGACATTCAAGTCGGCGGACGACGGCGACCGAGTCGACGAGAAAAATAGCAGATATGCAACTGTCCATCGGTAGAGCTGTGACTCAGTCAGAAAGAATGCCAAGCTAAAGACAAGACCAGTCTGTCACCGACCCACTCTACGTCCAGTTCGCCCAGCACCCTCAATAGAGTTAGTGGGCGCTGCAGGCGATGAGAGTCACCCTGAAGAGCCCACAAAGTCATCCGACGATGCAGTCGAGTAAACGTAGAGGTCACAGCCGAGACATCGACGTCCAAGTTAATAACAAAGTTCCTTGCGTGCAACGGGTCAACGAGACGAATGAGTAGTAGGGTGGAAATATGGAACCTAGACTCGGATGAGCAAGTGGGTCGAGTTTGAACACGTCGAGGGCGATGGGACGCATCGAATGGATGGCAACAACGTTGAATACGATGAAGGCAGAGGATGTTGGATGAGTGGATGCGGCGCAGCGGTCAACCTGACCCACTGGCAGTACAAACCTGTGTCCGCATGACGCCACCTAAACATCTTATCGCGCAGCTTCTCCAAGGTCACATCGAGCGAATCGCCACAATCGCATGTATCCTATAGAACTAGAAATGCAAACCAGATCATCACGAAATCAGCACGATAACAAACGACACCGTCCATGTTTTCGTTCCTTGTTCCGTCGAGCGCTGCGATCCACACGGACATCTGACTCATCGATCACAATCAACATCTTCTCAAGGAAAGGAAAGTCTCGATTGTTAGGGATTTACCTTTTCATGAGAGACCTTGATGCATGACTCGGATGGGGTGCGTCAGTAAAATTGGAATCATGATCGCCAATATCGACGAACACATAGGTTCGGCCGATGTGGTGGCAGAGGGTCCCGTCCTTGCCGAAATGCTGATTTCTATCGAGTCCTTCTACTCCTATCTTGCAAGGATTTTTCAAACTGCTCAGGCACCGCTTACACACGCTGATCAATCCCTCGATAATTATCAACTCGCAAACCGCTCGGAACCGTCTTTTAGAACGTCTACGAGCACGTCAGCTTTGTTCCGCAAGGATATCACACGTAATTCATCTTATGAGATGCAAAACAGGCACAACGGGGAAACAGGGTCAATGTCAGATCATCAATCTCACCCCGCCTAACGGCATTGCCTGTGAGAGCAAGATCGTAACCGGCAACTTTTGAAACGTGTAGCATGATCGTACAAGGTACACTCGCTATGAACAATGAGCAACTAATCGTACAAGACATCTTAGAACAAAGAGAAAAAAAGGCTGGATGCGGCGGTTCAAGCGCTCAGTAGCGACCGGGCGACATCAGGGTCGAAAGACGAGGACTGTTCAAGCTGTTTCCAAGCCTCCCGCTCAGACCGCGCGGCGAATTGTTGCTCACCGTGACAGTACTAGTGGTCATCAACGCAGACCCAGAGCGGTCCAAATCCTTGTGAAGACCCCCAAGAAGGATCTTGAGCATGTATTCCGTATCGAATGCACCATGCGCAGGATCATATGGCGTGCTATCAACCATGTCCTGTCAAATTGGTTGAGCGATTATCGCACATGCAATAAATGGAATACTGTACCCTGATCCTGTACTGATTCACGAGATGGTCATCGAGCATGTGCAAAAGTTCCGAAGCTGCAGGGTCTGTCCCGATTTGCACGAACTGAATCCCGAACATATCATGCTTGATATTACGACGATCAAGACGATGCGCCGCATCAACAATAACCCTCTCGAGATCCGCTTGGTCGGCTGCACACGTAAGTCGGCACAAGATCCGCCTGTATACGCAACCACAACTTACTTGGGAGACCGTCAGTGATCACCAAGATTGTAATCGGTTCGTGAGTGGAGCGCTCTTCCTCGAGGAGAGGGAGATAATGGTTGATGATCTGACCAAGCTTGAAACCAGTTGGGGTATCTTCGCCTGAAGAGTCGGTCAGGACGACATCATCCCCCGTGCATATAAATCACACATGCCTTCGGGGGATATTTGATTGAACAAGTTGATAACCTCTGACTTAATCTATACGATAATCAGTTCAATCGATGCTGAGTTGAAGCGTAAGAAATCAATTACCAGCATGTTGGAAGCAAAGTCATCCTGATGCATAAAGTGAATATCGGCGCCTCTGGATCCATATTGGTTGGCAACGTCGACAATGCCAGCAAGAGCTTCCCGAGCTTGCGCCCAGAGGTTACCATCCTCCATCTAATACAAAGATTCAACCCTCGTCTATATCCGCAAACAAGATTTACTTACAGACATTGAATCATCGACAATGATGACAGTCTTGAATTCACTTGGAATGGATCAATACAATGAAAATGACAATTAAGGATACGTACGCCAATCTTTTAAGGGCGACCTCTCTGTCTTCCGTGACGGTGACTGTGTTTTGAAAGGATTCAGGGACGTATCGTAGAATATCACTCTCAACAAGGGTTGTGTTGATTATGTCCACTTCGGCATCGCGAATGGTGGTTCTGCCCGTAGTTCTTTGCGAGCGCTGCTGCTGCGCAAGGATGACTGTGCCCTGATTAAGAAGTCCTTGAGGTTGATCTGCAGGAGAGAAGCCCCAGCGAAGCTGTGAAGCGCAAACAAGCACTTCGTAGGTGGCGATCTGTGGTCAACGTGAGCACGACTTTTTCTGTGGACGCGAGATGTGCATACGATGTGCTCTTTTCCAGCATATCCAACGACGGCACCGGCAAACTGGGGGCTCGCTTTACCAATATCTAGGGATCGGGGTCACGACTCGCCGGTTAACGAGTCCGCTCATCAACTACTCACGAAGACCCCCCTCGAGGAGGGCGCGGGCGACGTACAAGGTACATCCATTGCGATCTTCCCCAAAGGGAACAGCATTGTCTGGGATCTGGTTCCCCTCGGTTAGGACCTAGATATCGATACCGGCGTCAACCAAGGGGTCCGAGGACAAAGACAAGACATACCCAAACGAGAGGGAGTGGAGAGCCGTGTAATTTGAAGTGATCAGTGCTTTTGCGAGCAGTCGTGAGCCACTCTTCCTTTCGGATGACGGTGCGGGATTCCACCATCATCGGGGTGGTGGGCCTGCTACCAAACGCGGACATCGTCCTCGTCCTCAGACTCTGCCCAGTCATAGTTGAAAGCTCTGCGGAAGCGGACAAGGGCGAACTCCTGCCGCCAGCGAGAGAAGTGAGGGATTGTTTCTGAGTCACATTCTTGCGCGAGAAGGAGGACATGGTGTGGAAGCACTAGGCAGAGGGGAATGAGGGCCGTTTCTGCGTGCACCATCGACACTTTATACCTTGTGCGTGAGACTCGAAGGGTATAACACTCAGACGGCGATCTGGATTACTGCATATCGATGGCCCAGCCTTGAACTCGCGTCAGACACGATGCAATCACATCGATCGTGCCTTTGGTTCAAATGTGGACGTTGATGGGTTGGAAAATGTGGAATGAACGAGGCGTGCATTGTGAAGTCGTGGCTTGAAGGGGATGTCCCTTTTCGAGTACAAGTGAAGCGGTTTTGTGGTTCCTTCGCATCCTTGCTTGCTTCCTGATGTTGAGGACCGAAGCAAAAAAGTTACAGCATGCGTGTCAGTTATGCACGCACACCCAGTTTTTTCGGTTCGTACCTCGAGGTCATCAAGGGTGTCCACAACATGAGTTGTGAAGGGGAGTGCCAGGAAGCAAGTCAATGAATGGATCGATAATCGATGTTCGGATCAACTTGAATAAATAAGGTTGTGGGGCTCTCAACACTCTTCCTTCACAGCATCGACTTGTCCTCAGATCTGCGGGCGCAACGAGGTGGTTAACATCGAACTTCCTCGTATTTGGTAACATGAACCACACTGATCTCAGATACAGACTGTATGTGCTGTATTTTCGCGTTCAAGTTGACCGGTTATTGACAATACCGTACTGCGGGCTAGGGTTGACTTGATTAAGCTTATTCACAGGGGTTCGAGAGTAACAGAAGACGGTCATGCATCACGCTCGCGTCCGAATTCTTGCAAATTCGTGAATTAAATTCCTATCAGAAGACCGTCGCGTTATGTATGTAATTGGCCAAGACTGGGAAGACGACATCGACACGACAAAGTAAGTAACAAGACAGGCACGCTCTGCCAGTTCTCCACGATATGCGCGTCGACTGGGACAAAAAATCTGGATCTCTCACAAGTAGGGAATGCCACAATTTGGCCAGTGGAAATAAATCTTGCACCAGTTCCAGGAGGCGGTGGATAATTTTCTTCTCGAGCAATGTGCCGGCGCTGTTTGGTAGAGGTATAAAGACAGTAATGATATGTCGCTCTGTCGTCCTCCCAGTCCCAGGCTCGCTCTCCCGACACGAGATGTCACACCATTACTGCGAAGATCATGATGATGATGCGACCCCGACAACGGGTGTTCATCCCGTCTCAATTCCCTCGCCCCCATGCTACACAAAGACGACGACGAAGCAGTGCCCACACACCGGGATGTAGTATTGTTGTCAAATGCATGACGCGACGACGTCACTTGCCATGCCCATGATCAGTAGTAGCTATCGACTCCTTTTCCCCTGTGGAAGATGACAATGTTTGACGCGTCTTCATCTTCCAGCTTCATTTGGGGCAGTTGTCGCCGTAGCCAACAGGTCTGGGATGACGACACCTTGGTCATCAAGCTGGAGTGTGCCAATCTCTAATTCCGTCGACGTTACCTTTGCTGTCAAGAAGCTCCAACAAGGGAAATAGTAAAAGAGGGTATATCACGTTGGTAGTTTCCCTGCTACCAGTGGGCGCCATTCATCTAACATGCAAACAAACCAAAGTGTCTCAACTGACCTTTCGAGGGGACGTCGGGTACCAAATGATTCACCGAATCTGTCGCAAATTGTTCCCTTTTCTCGAGGTCTTCCCCAGCAACTCAACAGGCCGAGCTCTCGGAGATACTGCACGAAGGCAGTAATGCCATCTCGAGCCTCGAGTTCAGAAACCGGAAGATGACGATGACGTAACGCATCTTCGCGTCATGTCTTCGCGACGTCGCCGTCGCCATCTTTGGGATGATGATGGTGTCACCGCAGTGGGGGCGACGAGGCTGGGAGACGATTAATGACGCCCGGTCGCATTATGTGGTTGCGACGTCCTTGTCTTCGCGGTTGGTGGTAGCGGTGATAGTATCACCGCAAGGCCTGTAGTGGGATCCAGGAGATCGGGAAAACGTTGACCATGGGACGAATGACGCATCTTTGAATTACATTGTCACTTACTTACACACGACGGTGACTAGTACCTAGATGGTTAACCAGCCGCTGGGGAATTGGCGTGGTTGGCGTGCCGAGAGGGATGAAATATTGCCCCGACTGCTGGCGCGATGGGCGGCTTTATTACGATACCACACGTAATATCATTTTATGAGATGCACACCTTGGGAAACAGGGGATCACCGATCTCAGTCCGCGTAACAACATTGACAGAAAGATGTGTGATTCAGAGGAATATCGGAACCAGCTTTTTGAAACATGACGATACAAGGTACACTCGCTCCGAACAACGAGCAACTAATCTTACAACAGAAGAGAAAAAAGGGCTGGATGCGCCACAGCTCAGCGCTCAGTAGCGGGCAGGCGACAAGGTCGAAAGACGAGGGCTGTTCAAGGCGCTTCCAAGCCTCCCGCGAGGTGAGTCAAGCCGTTGCGAAGAGTTGCTCACAGAGGACAGCAACACGGCCGACCCAGAGCGGCCCAAGTCCTGGCGAAGGCCCCCAACGAGGATCTTGATCATGTATTCCGTGTCAAATGCACCATGCACAGGATCATATGGTGTGCTGTCAACCATATCCTGTCAAATAGGTTGAGCGTTTATCGCACATGCAATAAATGGGACCATGTACCCGGATCCTGTACCGATTCACGAGATGGTTATCAAGCATGTGCAAAAGTTCCGAAGCTGCGGGGTCGGTCCCGATTTGCACGAATTGAATCCTGAACATATCATGCTTGATGTTGTGACGGTCAAGACGATGCGCCGCATCGACGATAACCCTCTCGAGATCCTCTTGGTCGGCTACACGTGGGTTGGTACAAGATCCGTTTCCACGTGAAACCGCGACTTACTCGGGAGACCATCAGTGATCACCATGATCCTGATCGGCTCATGAGTAGAGCGCTCTCGCTCGAGATGAGGCAGGTAATGGTTGATGATCTGGCCGAGCTTCAAACCAGTCGGGGTATCTTGACCTAAATAGTCGGTCAGGATAACATCATCCCCCGTGCATATATAAACCACGTGCCTTCAGGCAACATTTGGTTGAACAAGTTGATGACCTCTGACTTGATCTATACGACAATCAGTTCCATCGATGTCCTTGTGAAGCACAAGATATGAATTACCAGCATGTTGGAAGCAAAGTCATCCTGATGCATAAAGTGAATATCGGCGCCTCTGGATCCATATTGGTTGGCAACGTCGACAATGCCAGCAAGAGCTTCCCGAGCTTGCGCCCAGAGGTCACCCTCCTGCATCTAATACAAAGATTCAACAATTGTCTATATTGCAGGCAAGATTTACTTACAGACATTGAATCATCGACGATGATGACAGTCTTGAACTCACTTGTAACGGATGTCCGATCAACACGATGAAAAACGGACAATTAAAGATACGTACGCCCATCTTTTAAGAGAGATATCTCTGTCTTCCGTGACGATGACTGTGTTTTGGAAGGACTCAGGGACGAATCGTGGAATATCACTCTCAACAAGGGTTGTGTTGATTGTGTCCACTTCGGCATCGCGAATGGTGGTTCTGCCCGTGGTTCTTTGCGAGCACTCCTGCCGTCCCTGCTGCGCAAGGATGACTGTGCCCTGAGTAAGAAGTCCTTGAGCTTGATCTGCAGGAGAGAAGCCCCAGCGAAGCTGTGAAGCGCAAACAAGTATCTCGTAGGCGGCGATCTGTGGTCAACCTCAGCACGACTTCTTTGGTAGACACCAGATGCACATACGACGTGCTCTTTTCCAGCATATCCGATGATAGCACCATCGAACTGGGGGCTTGCTTTGCCGATGTCTAGGAATCGGGGTCACGACTCGCCGGTTAACGAGTCCGCTCATCGAACTACTCACGAAGACCACCCTCAAGGAGGGCGCGGGCGACGTACAAGGTACATCCATTGCGATCTTCTCCAAAGGGAACAGCATTGTCTGGAATCGCGTTGCCCTCGGTCAGGACCTAGATATATCGATATCGGTGTCAATCATGGGTCCAAGAACAAAGACAAAACATACCCAAACGAGAGGGAGGGGAGAACCATGCCGCTTAAAGTGCTCGGTGCTTCTGCGAGCAGCCGCGAGCCACTCTTCCTTTCGGATCACAGTGCGGGGTTCTACTATCAACGGGGTAGGGACTCTGTTGTTGCCATACTCGGTTATAGTCCTCCTCTGGGCAGAATACTCTGCGGAAGCAGACAATGGCGAACTCCTGGTCACAGTGGTCACAGTTTTGCGCGAGAAGGACATGATGGTGAAAGTACGATGGACAGAAGAGGGATGGTCAATAATGCGCGCATTGTCGATGCTTTATACCATACGCGTGAGACTCGAGGGGTATAGCGCTCGGACGGCGACCTGGTATTACCGGATATCGATGGCTTGCTCGCGTTAAACATGATGCAGTCGCATCAATAGTACCCCTGATTCGAACCAAACTGGGCGCAGATGAGTTGGCAAATGTGGAAAGAATGAGGCCTGTACTGTCAATTTGTGAACGCGTGAAAAAAGGGACGTCCCTTTCGAGTACAAGCGATTATGTGTGACTTCTTCGCGCCCTTGCTTGCTTCCGTTGGGAACCGAACAAGAAAAAAGTTGCAACATGCACATACACGCAGCCATTCCATGTCGACTACCTCAGGGATGAGGATGATTTTGTCCTTAACCTACTTGTTGGAGGGATACTGAACAAGCCATAAGGACGCATTGATCATCGGATTGGATCGTCGCGAAAGCTCCTCACCGTCCTATTAGTATCGATTCGACCTCGTTGCCTCCGTGAGTAGTCGGCGCCCTCGTATTTGGTAACATTGGTTACATGAGTCAACGTTGTTCAACACAATGGAACATTCTATTTGAATCGTTTTTCGTATTGACCGGTTACTGACAATCCCGTACTGCGGTGAACAACTACATGATAAGGTTTGCATTGACTAGAACCTTATTGAACACAGGTGAAGAAGCCGGGGTTGACAGAGATCAGTCACGTGCGACATGCATCTACTTCTCACTGCTCGGTTCCTCGAACGTGCACGTCGTACTTGTACGAAAAGTCGAGCCCTTGACCCTTGTAGCCTTGTACCCCTTCACCAAAGACCATTGGAGAGAGACTTGATTGGCTGCCACCCATGGCGCGCTCACGTAGCCACGTGGCAGAGGCTCAAACTGATCTGATCACCGACTCGTCTCAGTTCCGCTAGCGCGGGGTCAAGTACGTCAACAAAAAGATACACCTTTTTCCCCCTCCGACTGTCTCGCGCGTTTCTCGAGCGACCGCTTGATGTTGTTCCATCCATACCCAAGTCACCTGGGGGTTAGCTACCATTGGTTGCAACGTACATACATGACGAGTATGTCCTCGGGACGGTTGCTCACCGGCACCAGCGCAGCGTTCTTGTAGTGGCCGTGCGTAACCGTTATTGTACCTTTTACCGTTGCCACAATGAGATAAGATTTCGTCGACAAGCGGTGTTTGATCCGAACACGAAATGACGCACCCGGTGGGACAGAAAAGTAAAAACATTTGAAACTTATGATGTGGGCCATCCCGCACTGCGCATCCCTGACCAATCCGCTGACATCCTGCCCCACTCCACAATTCCACAGCCGCTTGGCGGGGCGGAGGTATAGTATAAAACGTTGTCTTTTTTGACCGGCTATTCGTGCACTAAGCAAATCGGTTAACGACTCTCTAACCATCCACCATGTGCCAACATGAAGTGTGCGTTCCTTCCTTCACGTTCCTTGTGGCATTTCTCATGACGTGATATACACAGCGTAGGCGACTATTACAGAGGATGCGGAGTAAGTCTCACAAGCAACGTAGTGCATGCTGTAATGACTCGCACCAGCACTTTCATGGGCGCTACTTCACCGGCGAAGTTTCAGACTGTAACTCACAAAGATGCAAAACAAGCAAATCACACATGCACAGGACCGCTCTCAACTGTGGTTGCCCTACCGTTCGTCCCCTTACTTCCCCCTATATTTTGTACTCTCATCTCCTTTATCTCAGGTCGTCACCGAGGACCGCAGAATACAGAACTTGTTTCAGATGTCTCATCCAGATTGCGAACGAACGCCGCATTAGCCAATTGTCTATCACGTACACGGGATGCCCGACATGGTGACATGCGGTATCGTTCTCGGCTTCCATTCCATTCCCTCTCTCACCCTATAGATCTCGCTACAGTTACGTCCCACTCCACCCATCTTTGGCTAATCATCTTCTGTATGTATATGTGCCCCAAGGAGTTAGACATCCACCCTCCTTTTTGCAATTCACAACCCACTGTTAGACTTGCGGTCGCGTCGCCATGTTGACCAATGGCTATCAGGACATTCATCACCGCGTACACCTCAACAAACTGCCAACGTGTGCTTACCGGAGGCCTCTTATCTGACAGTCTGGGCACGGGAAGCCCCGATGCCATTGGGACTGATCTCCGCTCTCTGGGACTCAGCTCGATCTTGAGATACCGTGAAAAGAATTCGTCTAACCACCCAAAGAATGTTTCTTTATCCTCCGCGCTCAGATTCGTCCAGTCGATCTTGTTCGACACATCTTGTGATAGTCGGTGACTGGGTGGATATCCACTCGCAATACGCGTGGGTGGGGGAGGCAGTGTGTAGGGAGGTGGCGCAGAGACATCCTCGGTCGGGCGTGAAGCGCGGGGGACGGCGGGCGGTGCTGGGCCCATGACGTCAGGCCTAGATCTCGACGGCGGAGGCGGAGGTCCACTCGTCGAAACCGCGGATGTCCGTTTCCAACTTGGGTCCCAGTTGGCTTTGGAGGAGGGTGCGCTTGAAAAACGGTCACGCGTGTTCGTCACCTTAGTGAGACTGGCATCTTTGGCCTTTTCGGCTTTGGCTTTCAATTCGGCGACTGGTGCCAGACAGATGAGATTTTAGATTCAGCGAGGGTGCTCCTGCTTACAGTTTACCATCGTGGTGCGAATGTTCTCACCTGTGAGCTAATCGGAGCAAATCGATGTGGAGGGATAATGAAGAGACTCGAGGGAACGATGATCGTCTGATGGGAAAGTGTTTTGTTTTTCAAAGTCAGTCGGCGCTTGTTCCATTGGACATCCATTTACATTCACTTTGACGATAATCGAACCACTTAGGTACAACAAGTAATATAGCAGTAGTGTTCCAAAATGCCATCAGTAAAACGTACATTGTAATTTCAACACAAGGCATCATATCAAGTGGTCCAGCCACCTCAGTGCCTCGAGAGTACCACTGCAACAATCAGAATAACGAGGCAGATAGAAAACGAGAGTAGTGCCCATAGACAGCGTTTGGCCCATTTTACTTCCACTTCTCTCATCTCCGACAGTAACTTGCCCTTTTCCTCCTCCGTCTTGTCAGGTTGCCATTCTGCATTCACGCGTATCGGCACAAACAAAAAGTATACCCCGATAGCCCAAAAGAGGGGGAATACTAGCGAATCACGGGGTGGTGAGTAAAACGTAAAACAGCGTCCAAAGCAAGACGTACAGAATCCGTATCTGAACATGTGTCGTGCAACCGTTTCCGACTCGAAGTCGAGCGGCGAGGTCGCGTACTTGGGAAGCTTCTCGCCGTCCCAGTCTGGTGAATAGGGAGGGGGTGCACGCTGTTGAGTCCGTGTGCGATGCGCCCGTCCGCCAAAGAAGGCACCCAACGCATCGTCGTTGAGTTGTCTCGGCGAGTGATGCAAAGGAGGTGGTGATAGCGTGTGTGAGCTGTTCGTTCTGGCATCTAGGGTAGGGGTCGCAGTCGTTTGTGATTCTCTGGACACGTGCACGCGTAGTTCCAGGTCAGGGATGTGAGTGGTTGAAGGAGCTTGGCTTGGGCTAGGAAGAGCACTCATAGCTGGAGGAGTGATGCGAATGTGGTGGGGCAACCTGCAAGCGGGCTAAAGTTGGATATTGGCAGCGGACGCCCGCTGCCATCATAAATACGTTGCATGCCGCCCCAAGCGTGGCGTGTGGCCGTGTCCGAGTTGGTCCAAGACAAAAGAGTGGGAGGGACGCAAGGGTCATACCACCTAGCCTTGAAAAGGAAACCGACCCGCGACGCTTGCCTAATATAATCGTCCTCGGTCCCGCCTCCGAGCAAAGACAATAAAAACGCCCCAAAACGTAGCACGAGTTGTCACGCGACAATAAAATTAAGCAGACGTCCTCTATTGTCCCTATTGTCTTGCAAGTTTTGACCCCCAACTCTCGGTAACCCAATTGTCTCTGAATCAAAGGTCAGCTAATGCGATGGGCCAATGCTTAACATCACTGCATCCGCGGGGATAATGCAAAACGCTCCCTTCCCATCGATGCCCGGGTACTGTGCCGCACTGATCAGATCAATGATCGGTTAAGAATCTTGGCACTTACAATACACTTGTAATCGAGCACGCGGTCCAAAACGTGTAGCAAGCTTTGCGATCAAGTACATAATGCGAGAAACTTATCGGCAAGGGGCAATGTGACAGAACTTTAACGGAAAATCATTCTAGCGTCGAAGAACACTCACCGATCAATGCGTGAAATAGATTGAATGCACTCTTGAAGAATCGCTTGAGCGATGCCATTCGCCGTTCCTTGTCTCTCGATAGGCCATTTGAATCGTCTACAATGTCTTTCCTAAGGTCGAATGTCGTGCTGGTCATTTGGTGTCGTTTCGGGCATTGCAATCGTACCTGTGCCGGAAAAGTCGTAGTCGATATACCACTGCTTCAAAAATGATACGAATCCAACGCACCCATCAGAGAGACACCGAACGGGGTAAACAGGCCCGAAGAGAAAAGCCTTATGGGTCCGTTGAAGACCACGAAAGATTGGTGATATTTCTCCTGTTGTACTTCATGATAGATAGGACTGCAAAACCAGAACAAAGACGACCGTATATTGCCCACCAACCGATCGATTATCCATGTTAGCATCACCCCACATCAAAACAGTTCGGTCCGTAATACCAGCCAGTACATCAAAACAACGAAACAGGAGAGAGAGTACTTCCATATGAGGTGTCAGCGTACCGACAATCTTTCCCTTTATACATGCTCGAGAAGAGCTGACTCGCACTCGTTTCCTGCAGTAAGAAATCCCAGGCTCACCTTGGTCACAAAAAATCCCGGGGAGAGCCGAAAGAATGGTTGTGGCACCGAGTGAGGGAGCTCATCCTGATTACATTCATTGAATGAAGCAGGGCAGCATTTAGAAGAACTTGGGTTGGAACATCAATGCGACGAATGTAAGGAATTCAACCCTTGCATCAAGTCGATCAGTGAAGCAATGGTCAACGAACACACCGACAATCATGCCGAATTCAACGCTGTGACCTAGCACAACGTCGATGAGCGTTTTAAAGGTCAAGTATATATGAGTGATCGTGCACTTAGACGACACCTGAGGCCTGGACTCCCAGTATGCTTGGGTTGCTGGACAATAGACACTGTGTAATGGAGAAACTTGAAAAGATGAGTGACAACCCTGCTTGAATTAACTCTGATCGGCCAGCTCCAGGGAAATGTTGGGTGCCACAATCAAGTCACAATGCAGCATCCGAAAAAACTCGCGGGAAGAAGTCTGAAGTCTGGGAATGACATTTAAAAGGTATTAAATCCAAGAGATTATATCGCTCTAGAAGTATTGCGAGGAGGCAGTGGGTGGACTCGGAGCAGTCTGAGAGGACGCTTCCCCGGGGCCGCCGGCGGGCGAACATTCAGTGTGTTTTCAATATTTTCAGCCGGCCTGCTTGAGCTCAGGCAAATGAACTTACCTGTTCCTCGCCACTTAGACTCATGTCCTCTCTCCGCTTGCGTTGTGTTCTCATACATAACTGGCAATGTCTACGTACAGGCCTTGAACTCCATTTACGTTTTTTTTTTCAGGTGGCGCCTCCGTGAGTATTCCTTCTCGGAAGTGACATATGTAAAGGAGGATCACTAGTCTCGTCGCGCATTGCCTACGTGCATGTGTAACGGTCCCGTTACCTCCGCACACACACCCTCGACATCCCCGCCTCATCGATCATCTTCAAGTTATACCCTCACCCATTTCCGTCCAACTGCGTTGGGGTGTATCTAGTTCTTAGATGTGACGAGCGTAATACTAATCATTGACATAAGGTAGCGGTCGTGCAAAACCGATTCATGTCACGTGCTAAAGCGTGACAAACACAAAATGTTGAATAAGTGGCCAACAACGCAGATTGGAGACAAAAGGCTACGCTATCATACGTAGTATGTAATAAAATAATTTCTAGCGTTTTAGATTTTTTGATACGTGGCCTAGAAAAAATAGATAATCAATATTTTCTGTTCTGTTCAGTGGCTAAGTAAAATTAATCCGAGTTCCGGCTTGTGCTCGGCACATTAGTCTAGCACCCTCAGAAACACAGCGTAACACTGTTGTCACAGCACGTGATGTCGTTGGTTTTGCACGACCGCTACCTTATCTGTTGCGTTCCCAGGCGTCTCAGATAACGTATCGGGGTCACGACTAGTACCGTCAATTACTGGAGTCCATCAAGCCGGACTCAGTGGCAGGGTTACTGGCAGTGTCGTAAGCTGTCACTGGCAGTGGCAGGCATCATGATGTGGCTGGCTGGGTAACTGGTCTGCCTTAGCAATGTCAGTCGTGTTTGGATCGTCTCGCTCCTCTTCCTCAGTGCTGACGCTGCGTCCTGCGGAAATGCTGCGATCGCCAAAACAGGTTGGGTGCAAGACGATCCTAGGCCTGCTGGACCTTTACTAGTATCCCTAATTTGTAAGTCCTTACGTTCGGACATGCTAATCATGGCGCATTCAGTTTTGAATATCATGATCTTGTTTCACAATTGAATGGCATAGGAGTCTGGGGAACATTTTATGACGTTACTGCCTGATGCTCTTTTGTAGGCCCGTCCTCCGAGTCCAACCACAATTCTTGAAAGCGAGTGAAAAAGGAAATTAAGGGTCTTATGAAAAAGTTTTTTCTTGAAAACTAATCGGAGACTCGACCACTGGCACTGGCAGTCAAAAACCACTTTCTGATGGCGGCCGACTGGCCAGCGGCTTGTCCCTGGAAGGTCCATCAGCCTACAAAAAATCAGTGTTCCTCATACTGAAACCGTCTTTTTCTCGCCCTCCCTAGAACTCATGGAGTCCAACTCAATGACATCCGTTGTCAACATTCACAGTTTTTCGGTGGAATATCTGACGGCCCTACGCGATTTTAGATATCAGCTGGGTGCGTCCTGCTTGTGTTACTTTCCTCCGATGCAACCCCATGTTTATTGTTTATAATACTCGAAGTGGCTGCACTCACTGTTTTAGTTTGGGATTTGATCTTGACAATCGCAGAAGAGATGGAATATGTATGGCAGTAAGGCTATGCAACTCGTAATTACCTTGCCTGACCTGTTGACAGAATGCGACGTGGCATTTCCAAATGGTCCTACTTTTATTTCCGTTATATCCTGCTGGTGGCGCAAGTGTAGGTCAAACAGTCCTTTTTTCTTTTTGTATGGCAAGGCAAACTACAGCATCATAGATTCTACTTTGTCATGTCACCTAAGTTGCAATCAGGTCACACATCGGATTTTCTGTGCCTAATGTGGTATCGATATATCACAGCGCTCACGATTCTCTCGCTTTGTATGATTGAATTCATTTTGGCTACCAGAGGTAAGCACCGTGAACTCCTAGGTACCATCAGTGTCTGAACTCTTTTATGTAATTAGTTTTTGCACTGTTCAATCGAAGCTGTGAAGTAGGGATCTTCCTTGGTACCCTCATCCTCTTTCATATAGTGGTTATGGTTTCAACTATTGTCCGATATCGTGAAGCAGAGTATTTCGAGACCTGCATTCTCTTGCTCCCACCAAAGGATTTAATGAAACTCGAGACGTAAACTTTCTCACTTGAAAGTACTCACATAACACTGTTGACCGAGTGTCTCAGGAGCGTTGTCATTGCCATCCAAAGTCTCATTAACGGCCTGACCTTCTTCAAGCATGTTGGACTAGGGTGGGGAAGAATGCCTCTTCTTTCATTCCTTGTGAGGGACGCCACAAGTAATTATATTGCCATCTTGTGTGAGTGACTGCATAAACCGCCAACTGGATGATTGCTGAATATACCCAGTGATCTCTTGTATCGCCCTGACTGCCAGTGGGCTTGACGATGTACGATCTAGCGTTCTTGCGCCGTATGTCTCACCCTTATCGTTCGAAGTCATTGGTTGATGATGTGAATAATAGTTGGGGAATAACCCTGCTCTCGACTATTGTAGGTAATGTTAATATTGCGACCCGTGGACAGTGGTCTCAGTCTTGACCTAGGGTTGTCGCCTCGTTTTAAACATGGAAAGGTTCGCGAGACTCGGAAGGAATCTCTCGGACGATGAAATCCAGCTCACGACCCATATCTCCTTGTAATCTGATGACTTCAAGTTACAAGAATTGTTCAAGTCATCGTGTATGTCCTTGGTGCTGACGTGACGATCAGGTAGCCTATCAATCTGCCAGATCCTAGTCCAATGACCGGTTGCACGGAACATCCTGCCTTTGTAATCTACTCTATAGCAATAACACGACGTATGATGTCGAACTGGTTTTTGCTCGACTGTTCCGATAAGGATCATCGGCGATAATGCAACTGTCAGGATCAGGACTAGGTAGACACTCGGTGATGTACATAATTTGGCGCCTGTTGAATCATCTTGCTGAAAGCATGCTGGCACTGAACGTGGGCAACCTTAGTACCCCCGTTGTTTACGACCATTGGGCCCAGATTATCAAGCTTTATTAATACTGGGACTGTTTCGCCGATCGGGATGTTTGGCACTGAAGGGTGTTAGACTCGGAGCAGACAGGACTCCAAGTGGAACGTTAGTCGTGGATGGCTGTTTGTCGACATGCATTGCGCTAGATTCGAAATTGCCTTTTATTATTTGATGATTCGGTGGTGCACTTCCAGATGGTGAGACTACGGGTTGTTTCAAGTTATTGGGGTTGCTAAAACATCCCCGTATTGAAGAGTCCCGAACAGATGACACAGATCACGTTAGTGCACTATTAAATAGAATGAACTGATTTGACGCCAGCGGGGAAGAAATACTAGCAAGGGTAGTACTTATATATAGTAATGCTGTTCCGACTCTCTTCCGAAAGCATCATTAAGTAGATAGAATGATATGATCGATGAATTCAAGTTGATGACGAGGTTAAAGTTTGTTGAATGCCATTTTTGCCCCACTTGGACGGAGTCCTCGAGACGCACGGGGAGACTGAGGTGAATCCAACCAATACCCCCTCATGAACTCACCAGCCTGAGGGCTTCACATTTGAGCAGCCCGTCGTCCTCATTGATTTGACACAGGCACAACGTCTCAAGAAACTTTCATCCGAATCACACTAATAGTAGTCTGATACTAGTATCGTAGTACTGAAGAAATACCTCAAACTTAGCTTCGACCCTCTCGGTTCTTATTGTGAATCTTCTCCGTGTCTTGACACAATCATGCATAGCTCAAGTTTCCACCCGTTCAAGATCCACTGACATTCAAAATATAAAATGATTCTTCCTAGCTTGAGATGTTTGGTCACAATTTGAATCCGATTTAGCATTACATACACTGCTACTTTCAACGACACTGGACTACAGGACCTCCTAAGTCTTTCTACAACATTACTCAGGCACTCATGTTTCCTCATTCATTTGGGCCGTTGAAAATTTTGATCCCGAACTCTTGGTTAATTGATCCGCTCCGAAACGTGATCTATATCTTTAGGATGCAGGGGTGATCAGGCTACTAGTACTGCTATTCTCTACAGAGGTTTCACATACTGGTCCTCCTTGTTTTCCGGCAGTCCATACCTGGCCAGTACCTGGGACACCGATGCCGGAAATGACATGAACGAGTGAGTGAAACATAAAAACCACCCTCATCATGTATGCTACACACATATAGGTGCTTGGGCCTCCCGGGAGAATCTCCCATTCTTGATTCTGAATGGCATCATTGGTCACATAGACCAACCCATTATGGACTACAATGTACTTGTAAGGGTAAGGGTTGGCATTGAGCTGCATGAGAGGCAAAGGGCCAGGAATTGGTTGAGTCGAGGAGAACTATTAGTAATGGTGTGAGTCTTGCACTCTTGATCAGAGTTCTTAGCAAAGAGAATGCCGTGACGGGAGATTCATTGAGCTGAAGGGGTGGAGGATTTGGTTTGAGCGAGGAGTCGAAGCCAACAGAGCCGCTTGGATGGATAGAATTGGTGACGCAAAGGACATGGTGGAAAAACAGGAAAAGATCAGAAGATGCTGGGGATGTTATGGGTAGAATCTGGCTGACTTTATACTTTGAAATGCTCCCACATGGGAACCGGAGTGGAACCAAACCAAATTGACGATACCTGCCTGGTGCAGAGTCCAGATTCACGAACACTGTAACAAATGCCCTAAATTCAACGGATATTAAATTTTGAATGTTAACATTGCTTGTGGCCTGTCTCTGCTGGGATATGATTGTTCTCCACTAAAGGTCAGTCGGTGTGATCTACTTGCCACTTTGCCTCTTCGATATGTACCTTTCATCCCTAGCAAGTAGCTGGACTGATGTGATCCTTGCAAGTGAGATTTGCACACAGCTAAACCGAACAGATATTTCGGGTCCAGGCACTTACTGGTGGTTACCCTAGTTTCTGCTCCCTTTCTCCATCCATACAGAGTAGCTGACCTGTCAGCAAGCCGATTATCATACTATACAAATATTTGGTGGCCAAGCTAGAGCGAATATTAAAGGATTCACGGCATCGCACGATTGTATTGATTTTTAAAACGCCTATTAATGTGCTACAAGTGTCAATGACGTACCTGGTTATTTTCCAGCTAGAAACAACATGGGAGATGAACGAGTGAGATGCGCAAACAACTGCGATATGTGCTGTTCGGAGTGGGAGAAATAAACCCCCAATAATTGGTTCATTAGCGTCTGAGTTCGTAGTCAGATGTGAGAAGGCAATAAATATGAACGGACCTTTTGGGTTTCTCTTATTGAAGTGTGGTTTTGTTCATTTCACGGTATGTGTATACTTACGGAGTCCAGGGGACCAGGCCAGGTCTTGCTATTCGAATCCACTTTGCGACCGCACTATTTGTCCATTGGACCAAGACGCGAGCAACGCGTTCATAAAGATCTGGGGTGCAGCGTGTTACACTCAACTTGGGCATGGTGGTATTTGTGCACCATGCACAATGATGACAGATATAATATTCCTCATGCCATTGTCTATGTATGTCATTTTCAATATCCCGGCTGAAGGCAAAAGGTGAGAAACTACACCACATCCTGGGAGTCTGGGACATGTTTGCAGGACTTACGATACAGCTTACTGTGAATTCCTAGGCCGATTCTTCAAAATCTGACTTGGAATTTTTTGTTTATGCGGTGGAGCAGGACAAATAGAACTAACCCAAACTTCATATCCAGTACCTTGCATGACTGATTTGGGCCAATCGATAGTGGCGACCCACCGGTAGTGAGCGAGCCGTTCGTAGGACGATTCAAGAGCTAAGACTAGTACTGATGCGGCTGTCAAAACTCAGAAGAGCATTAAGTATATTGAATACTCAAGGTCGCCCTAGAAAGCCTTGATGCTTGCTGTGAGAATAGGGCAGGCTTATGTACGTGCACGACAGTCTCTGAGTAGGCAAACAAACAGAGGGATGAGAGGAAAGGAGGATGGGACATGAAGAGCATGCTTGGGCAGTCCAAAGAACAAAAGAGGCTACTAGTAGAAATGATGGAGACGAGCGTTACCGATTGCGCGGCCACAATTTGCATGCGCGCTTGCCAACGCTTGCAATGTAGTCTTTATCATGTTGCTAAAATCTGACCTCCGAGTCATTCTTGCATTGCCTGGCTCAAGCCTGGCTATCAACGATTGGCATGGATCAGTCAAACAAGGTACGGATTTGAAGTTTGGGTTAGCTCTCAGGCTTTTGTCTTGCTCCACCGTATAAACAAGAATTCTAGGTCGGATTTTTGAAGAATCAGTCTAGAAATTCACAGTTAGCTGTAATCAGTCATCTTGCAGCAACGACGATAACCGGTTTTCTCTGTACGTTACTGGTCCTACATTGCTGTCTTGCAATACTCGAGTTGCTGCTGGCACCCCACTTTCTAGAGGAGAGAGAAGCTCGATAGTGCAGTGTAGGCACCACGATACTTAACAACTGCAGCATTCACCTTGCCATCAACAAACTTAACGCAGTTCCGTGCTCAAGTATTGGCACTGACCACATAAGAACTTGTTTTTGAAACACAGCATGTAAGCACAAGAATGCAACACTTGCCGCAGGTCCTCGAGAGCACCATGAGCTTGTCCTATTCGAAGCTTCCATTCAATTTCTTCAAGTTTCGTGTCACAAGGTACTTGGTGATGGGTGGATGATGGTGGCAACAAAGGATATTCATGGATTTTTGGAACCTTCTCAGGATCAGCTCTAACTCGAAATGATCCAATTGCGAGCATATATCAAGTTTGGATTGACACCCGAACCTTGATCCGTCCCATGAGGGTGTTGCTGCAGTTTCGTCTTTCGCAAATCTGTCCCTGATCCAAACTTTTCCGCATTTGCCTGAATACGACGTTTTCGAACGTCGAGTATTTATCCATCGTAAATGGAAGGCCTAGGTGTGACCGACTGGTGTTCCTCGAGATCGATTCCAGTTTATCCACGCACTTGGCGATATATCAGTGTGAACGGAGATCTGGCAAGTTGGAGGCGTACAGCCGCTTGAGTGACGGCTAGATACACACTGGCAGGTTCGATGAGCAATCAAGTAACACAGGTAAATCATCCCCGTAATCAAGGGTCCGACCGGATGACACAGATTGCGAGTGCAGCGACTATTAGAGGCTAGGATAGAATCAACTACTAGTAATTTGACGGCGAAGAAATATTAGCAAGGGTACTAGTACTTATATATCGTGCGGTTCTGGCTGTATTTATGTAATGCTGTTAGTCTCTTCCGAAGCGTCATTGTAGATAGAGTGACATGATCGATGAATTCAAGTGGATGACGAGGTTAAAGTTAAAGTTGAGTGCCGCACCCGGTCTCCCGCCGGTCGGAGTCCGGAAGACAGATGTGAATCCGACTGAGTGGCCGGCGCACGCCGCGCACCTCTGGCACAGCCAAGATATGCCCTCACCAGCTTGAGGGCTTCACGTTCGAGCAGCTCTTCGTCATCGATCTGGCACAACGTTTCAAGAAACTTGAATCATTACTAGTAGTATCGCACTCAAGAAATACCTCAAACATAATTTCTACCCTCTCGACACGTGTTGATCCATTTGCCAGTGTCATTGACCATGCACAGTTCAAGTTTCTAGCTGTTCAAGAACTACTGACATTCAAAATATAAAATGATTCTTCCTAGCCTGCAGTTACACGATGTTCGGTCACAATTTGAATCCTAGCATTACATACACTGCTCTTTCAACGACACTGGACAGCAGGACCTCCTAGGCCTTTCTACAACTTATTACTCGGGCACTCATGCTCTCTCATTCACCTGGGCCATTCACAATTTGGATCGTGAACTGTTGGTTAGATGATCCGTTCCGATACGCGAGCCGTATCTTTAGGATGCACGGGTGATCAGACTACAAGTACTGCTGTGCTCTACAGAGAATTCACATACCGGTCCTCCTGGGTTTGAAGTAGTCCATACCTGGTCAGTACCCGGGGCACCGATGCTGGAAATGATATGAGCGAGTGAGTAAACATAAAAACCACACTCGTCATGTATGCTACTTGCCTATAGGTGTTCGGGCCGCTCGGGAGAAGCAGCCAATCTTGATTCTGAGTGGCGTCATTGGTCACGTAGACCACCCCATTGCGGATTACAGTGTACTTGTAAGGGTCGGCACTGAACTGCGTGACAGGCGAAGGGCCGGGAATCGGTTGACTCGAGGAGAACTATTAGTAACGGTGTAAGTCTTGCACTCTTGGTCAGAGTTCGTAGCAAAGAGAATACCGTGACGGAAGAATTATTGAGCCGAAGAGGCTGAGGATTTGGTTGGATCGAGGAGTCGAAGGCAACAGAGCCGCCTGGAACGACAGAGCTGATGACGCAAAAGGACATGGTAGGAGAGCGGGAAAAAAATCAGAAGAAGCTGGGGAAGTGATGGACAGAACCTGGCTGATTTTATACCTCCAAGGCTTGAAATGCTTCCGCATGGGAACCGGAGTGGAAGCGACCAAATTTGACGATTCCTGCCTAGTGCAGAGTTCAGACCCACAAACACGAATACCTCAAATGGCAATGGTTATTAAATGTTTGAATATCAATTGATGCCATCGCCCATGTCATTTTTAATATCTCGGCTGAGGGCAAAAGGTGATAAAACTACATACTTCTGAGGTGCGAAATCGGCGTTAGAATAATTTGAAGTATAGAGGTCGTTTCAGCGGCGTAACATAAATACATAGATAGCTTGATGGGCGCCAGATCTTGTTCGGTTCGACCTGGCCGCTGCAAATCGGTTCGCTGACAGGTCAGCTGCTCAGCATGAATGGAGTAAATATGGATTTAAGGCCATACAAACCTGCCGGGTAACATACGAATGATCGTGTGGAATTCAGTAAGATGTATGAGGAAGTTGTGCGCCCGATCTGTATGTATCTTAGGGGATACAATTTAACCGTAGGTTATTAACCTAACATGTTTTTATGATGGGAATGCTAACGGAGAAAGATCACATTCGTACCCGTGAAATATGCTTGCCCGACTGCAGTCTGCAGATATCCGGGTTTGACGAGAGTGAACTGGTTGTTGATGGGAGAGATAGTCGAAACCGATGTCAATTAATGTGGCCAAGATGGGAAGCGAGTACATTTGCTTTTCCTCGAAGAAGAGGAGATGGCCCAGTGGAGGATATGCGCACAGCGATTGTAACCACCGCCCGGGTAAACCCGAGCACATCGTATGTAGGGTCGTGCAGTCTTTTCACCAAAACACTACGTCCCCATATGATCCAATGAACGCCTCAAGACAACGCACGCTGACAGTGAGAAAGGTACACTCATCACGTCAACCACTCCTTGGCTTTAGCGCCCGCGTCTTTCTTCTCCGCCTCATCTGCTGGCAAGTTTGCACTCGCATTCAGGTGCGATTACAATATTACCGTCTCGCTCGTGCTTACATTACCTCGGAAGCCTCTCGGGCAAGCCGACTCCGTCCGTCCAAGTCAACACTCTGACATTTGAAATTTTGACTGATCACGCACATCAAGCACTTAGTGTCGAGAGATTCGACCTTGCTGTCCCTTACTTTGTACGCTCGGAGTACTCCCTCTTTCGACCTTAGTGATCCATCTGACGCCACAGCTAGGCTTTCCCTTCGCCGGCGACGCCGTCCAGGTACGTCCTTGATCCACTCCTCCACAACTCACCACCACAGGGGGTCACCCTCGTCGCGTACTCGCATATCCTCACGGAGGTGCGCAGACGCTCCGTGTTGGCGGTCAGGTCACTGAGCGGGGCGGGTAACTTTCTCTCCTTCTAATAGCTACCACGCGTGTCATTACATCTGAATCATTGATTCAAATATTCATTGTCCGCCTACTCCAACATCGTAAGATGATTACGATATGCCCCTGTCATGACTGTGCTATCTCCGCTCTATCATAAACATCATATTGGACTGACGCTCGTCGGTGTATGCGCGCACAACCGCATGCCCATCTCCTATCTATACGTATGGTCCGCCAATCCATGCAGTTACAAGTTACTTACAATCGAACCGTGCCCCTTGGTCTGTCTTTGGGTTGTTTTGAAGTTAACGTTGACAACATCGACATCCAAGCCCTGATTCATCCTTCTTTCCACGCCATGCATACGAATGTGTCGAGAACTGCCAATCTCAAGAAAGCGACGGAGCAGCTTCGTTTTGCGCGTTTCGAAAAGAAATTCCATACACTGTTCAATGTGTGGAGTTTGGGGTTTCTGTCGCTCACACACATATGCCTGGCGCCACGCCAATGATCCGAGTCTTCCTTCATGCAATCTGGAAAATATTCGATGATTTTTCAATCCCACGCGAGGTCTCCGATGGTGTGAATTACCGGATGGTGTCAAGCGTTCCTTTGGAACATAATCACGGTATCACACCTAGCAGTGATAACTGCAAAAAGAAACAATAATTTACCTCCACAGGTTTCAACATCGCACAGTGGGATGATGGGTCAAGTATGTATATATCTATTATTGATTTTTATCATTTTCTAATGACGGGACGGAAACTTTCCGGTAATTCGAGGCAAAACCTCAAGTTGGATGGATGACCACACGTGCCGCAAAGTGCGATGATTCAAAAACTAAGTTTTTTGTTTTGGATGGCAGGGGTAATTGACGGACCAGCTTGTATCGCAATCACCTTTGAACGTATGTAAGAACCCCAGCTGCCGATGCGGTCTACCTGGGCTTAACCGTGGAGTCGTCGCCGCCGCCGCACACTCAATGAGCATGTCTCCTACTCAAGCCACCACCCCGCAACCGCGTTCTCTAAGCAACGCAGCCGCAAGTCTCGTCGATCATATCCCTCAACTCGTTCGGCGCCTCTGCGATCTCGAGGACGAAGAAGCCAGGCTCGATGCACAGGCCCGCCGGCTCGTGGGGCAACTTTCCCCCGCCGGGGATGCACCTTCAATGCCAATCGTCTCAACTCCAGCTTCAAAGCTTTCAATCCAAGTCACGGAAGCCACAGTCGCTAAAGATGTCCCAAGTACCCCGCCACACATCGATTCAAGTACATATTTTTTTCCAACTTGCCAAGCGAAGCATTGACTGTGTTGCAGGAAACATCGAGACACCCGTGAAAGTCTTTTTATCGATGGAATCATTCACATTAGCGGTGTCAGTCAGAAGTAAACGCAAGGGAAGAATATTCCTGGGGGGAGGTGGCAGTGAATTTGGAGAGAGAAGATAGAATCGAGAAGACCGGACTTGTCGATTTGGTGACATTGTTCAATGGGATCTGGTAGGCCAGGCGAGCCGTTTTAGTTTCCCAAGGAGAATATTGT